>CAUYPK010094758.1:0-24631 GCA_963574355.1 Loris lydekkerianus | reverse complement strand
GATGGAGACTTTACCTCTTTCATGTTTACATGGATGGAGCTGGAACATATTCTTCTTAGTAAAGTGTCTCAAGAATGGAAGAAAAAGTACCCAATGTACTCACCTCTACTATGAAACTAATTTAGGACCTTCACATGAAAGCTATAACCCAGTTATAACCTAAGAATAGGGGGAAGGGGGAAAGGGTGGTAAGGGAGGAGGGAGGTGGGTGGAGGGAGGGGGATTGATGGGATTACACCTGTGGTGCATCTTACAAGGGTATATGTGAAACTTAGTAAACGTGGAATGTAAATGTCTTAGCAAAATAACTAAGAAAATGCCAGGAAAGCTATGTTAACTAGTGTGATGAAAATGTGTCAAACGGTCTATGAACCAAATGTATGGTGTCCCACGATCATATTAATGTACACAGCTATGATTTAATAAAAAAAAAAAAGAGAAATGATTAGACCAACAGGGCTCCTCCATTGTAAATTGTAGTTACTTTTGTTATTGTTGTTGCAGTTTTTGATCGAGATTGGGCCTGAACCCACCACCTCTGGCATATGGGGCCAGCGCCCTATTCCTTGAACCACAGGTGCCGCCCAATTGTAGCTGTTTTTTGAAGAGATCTTGAAGACTACCTTGTCATAGTTAAAATATGTTATTAAGATTTTTTTTTCCAGAGTATTACATGGGTACAAATGTATATTTAAGCTATTTTTATTCATTTATTTTAATTTGCAAAATATTATGGGGTTACGCACATTTTATTTACATAATTTGCTTTTGTACATTTTAAGTCAAAGTTATAAGTGTGCCCATCACCCAGAAAGTGTGCAATGTACCTGTTAGGTGTGAATTTGCCCATTCCCTCTGCCCCCCTCATCTACTTGATGTTCATTGAGTTTTATCCTCACCTCTCACAAAAATAATTCACCACAGAAAAGAAACCTAAGTCTAAGGCATGAAACGATAAGAATTCCAGATGAAAATGTTGGAAAAACTCCTGAAGATATTGGCCTAGGGAAAGAATTTATGAAGCAATCTCAGCAACAATAAAAATAAATGGGGACTGATCGAAAGATACTATTTTTTTAAAGAATAAATACTTGAGAGAGAAGAGACAAAGAACCAACATCTACCCAGTTTTCCTTAAATATTTATTATTGAGCACCTGCAGTAATTTAGGCAATGGTAGAAGCAGAAAGTACATAAAATGGATATTATTCCACCCCTACCCTTTAAGAATTTACAGAGAAGAGGGGAGGAGAACAGAATATCAAATGATTAAAAGCAGAGGTTCTGGAGTTGTACGACTTGTCTAATCCCCCATGACAGCCATGTTACCTAATTCTTCTTTGTCTAGTTTCCTTGTTTGTAAAATAATGAAAGTATCCTACTAATACTTTATTATATTTTTTTGAGATACACACACTTAGAATAATTTTTGACATTTCATAGATCCTCAATAAATAACGTCTACTGTTACGAATGAACAGAACAGAACGGGACAATTAAGGGTGTGAGACGGTACTTTTAAAGAAGTACAAAAATAAAAATCAGTTTCTTTTTATTTTTATTGAGGCTAAGGCATCACTGCAAACTGAATTGAAAATATGAGTATAGGCCTTGGGTGGGGCTTAATTACTGAAAGCCCCTGGGAGGTAAATGATCTACAGACGTAATGAAATTGTGAGAAGTGTCTGCATTAAACTTTTCTTTTGTCCTTCTGTCTCATCTCAGATTCGCCTGCCCCTTGCAAGCCACTTCCATCTCTCTTAGTAGATTCTGTACTTAATTCATTGTGAAAAAAAAAAAAATCCTGAAGGAGGCTCTTTCCCAAATCTATAAGAAAGTATGCTTATATAAAGCTTTACTTTCTTCTGTTCTTAGGAGAGATTTTGCTATTTTTTTAATCAAAGTTCAACTCTTCACTTGATAGTTGGATTGAATCTCTTGGCTATCTTGTCTGTTGTCAAATTCATCAATTATTTTCTGTTATCTAAATATTTTCAACTTTTATGTTGCAACTGGTTTTAATCTCTTGGACATAATTGTTATCAAGTCTTTCCATTTATTAATAAAGGAAAACCAGTAAAAGAAATCTCTCTCTCATATATATCCATATCTTTCTTTCTCTCATTATTTCATATGTATCCCTTTAACATGTTCTTGGCGAGCCCTTGGCTTCCTTACCACTTTTAACTGACACTTCTAAAAACCGCATCTGTACTACAAAACTGATCCCTGAACTCCAAATTCATACATCAAAATTTTTGGATGCCTTAACTTATCTTTCCATGAAGATCTAAAACTCCACCTGGTTCAAAATGAACATAGTACTTTGAGACTAAACATGATTCTTTTCTTGAATCCCATATTTCGAAGGACGACATTGCTATTCCCTAGGATCGCCAAGCAAGCAGTTTGAGAGGCTGCTCAGACTTCTTCCCATCCTTCAATCTCTTCCCACATCTCTATTGAATCAGTCTGTAAATCCTCTTCATACAGCGGTTCTCAACCTGTGGGTCACGACCCCTTTGAGGTTCAAACGACCCTTTCAAAGGGGTTACCTAAATACATCCTGCATATCGGATATTTACATTATGATTCATAACAGTAGCAAAATTACAGTTATGAAGTAGCAACGAAAATAATTTTATAGTTGGGGGTCACCACAACATGAGGAACTGTATTAGAGGGTCGCAGCATTAGGAAGGTTGAGAACCGCTGCTCTAATATTTTCCTTAACATATTTTACTCTCTTTGGAAGCAAACATAGTTATAACTTTTGATCCTTAGCTTTGGTTTATTATGTCAATAATCTATTCCTTTGTAACATTTACCATTGCTTAAGACTAACACTTGGAAAACCATACAAGGCCTGACATGAATTAATCCATGGCTATTGGCATAATTTATCTACTCACTGAAGAGAGAAATAGGGATTTAGAGACTGGAAGAAAAGATAAGACATAGGAAAATATTGTCATAGTTAATATTAAGTTTGATAAAGGTTGAACCAAAGAAGTAGTATTACAGATGGAAAAAGTATAATGATATTCAAGAGACCCCAGAAAGCAGAATTGAGATGCTTTGACTATCAGATGAAGAGAAAGTGCACACCTTTCCCTTGAGAAGAAAGTTTACTTAGTGATGAAATCCTAAAGCATGAAAGTTATAGCCCAGTTATAACCCAAGAATAGGGGGAAGGAGGAAAGGGAGGGGTGGGAGGGGAGGGAGGGGGGAGGATGGGTGGAGGGAGGGTGATTGGTGGGATTACACCTGTAGTGCATCTTACAAGGGTATATGTGAAACTTAGTAAATGCAGAATGTAAATGTCTTAACATAATAATTAAGAAAATGCCAGGAAGGCTATGTTAACCAGTGTGATGAAAATGTGTCAAATGGTCTATAAAGCCAGTGTATGGTGCCCCGTGGTCCCATTAATGTACACAGCTATGATTTAATAAAAAAAAAAGGAAGGAAAGCAGGAAGGCAGGAAGGAAGCAAGGAAGGAAGAGCCTAAAGCAATACAGGAAGACAGCAATTCTATCTGAAGGAATTGCCTTTAGGATCAGACTAAAGATATAAATTCAGGTTACACAATCTCAGGTTTTTACTTAGGAATTAAAAGTTAAATACTACTGAAGAAAAAAAATGCAGTGTCAGACAATAATCTTAACATTTAACATATCTATTGTGATTCAAAAAGCATAAAATTTAAAATTAGAGTGAATGAATACACTTCAGAAATTGGGAAATATTTCAGTGTAGGAGGACTCTGAAAAATTAAAGTGGTATAGAACTCTCACCATTGCATCTGAAATTCTTCACCCAAGGATTATTGAATGGTATGTTTATACCAAAATCAAATAATATCAAGTTTTCCCTATTCACCAGTACATCAAATATGAAAACAAATGTTAATAGAATTTCTCAATTTTAAGTTTCCCTGCTCGATGCTTTTCAACCTTTGACATCTACTAGCACTTCCTATCAGGAAACAAAAGAAATAAGAAAACCCCAAAAGCTAAATAATATTAATGGAAATGTCAGAAACATGATTACAAGACAATCTTGTATGTATTACTTTTTAGTTGTAGGGATTGCTTAGACACATCCATGCATTTTGTTAGCAATGTTGTTATTATTTCAGAAAAAGAATTAAATATATCGATTTTCATGGACTTTTTCAAATAGTCTTTTGAGAAATGTGAGTCACACACGGGAAGCTCTGATAAAAAAAGCAAGTGGGAAATGAGGAAAGTGGCAAAAATAAGAGTAAAGGCCGGGGAAGTTTGACCCTCAGGGGACATTATTTGCCATCGATCTACTCTGTTTCAGTTTATGTATTAGGTTTGTTTGATCATTAATTCATGTATTATCTTCAATTCCATGATGAAATGGCACACATGGTTTTAATTAACAGATGAGAATTTGAAGTCTAGCAAGATCCCATTATTTTGTGTAAGCCTTACAGGTAGAAAGCGATGGAGATAGTTCAGTCTGATTCCAAAAGCTATTTTGCTTTCCATAAGTTACTCTGCCTTGAAAACATAAAACTGAGAGCTATCAGCAAAACTCAGTAAGTACTATAGATAGATTTCAGTTGAGTTAAAACGTCAGTGGATGTATACGACGTGATATTTTCATTACTAAGCCAGCACTGTTGCCATTTCCACCTCTTTAACTAGTTCACAAAAAAAAACAAAAACCAGTTTACTCTTCAACCTGGAATGAAATAAGAATGTGGTAAAATTTCAGAAAATCAGAGAAAATTCGAATAAGGTCAACCCAAATCTAGTGGGCTCATTTCAGCATACCAGAATTAGGAAACTTTTTGAATTAGGACTAAGTTTAGTTCCTGACCACACAATTTAAGGTCGACTTTAAGACCACTTTTGGTGGAATGAAGCTGCCATTTGCTAGTTAGAGCTTTCCAGGGAGATCTGGAATGTTTAAACACAGTAGCATCATTTTAAAGCTGAGACTTAAGTTTAAGTCTGCTTATACAAATGTTGAAGTTGATGACAACCTTTGATTAAGTAACAAAATGGCATGGAAGTCCAAGTTATTTCAGAAATTTGTCCCACTGCAAACAGAATCTCACACTACTCTGTGTGTCTGTGATCAGGTTCTTACTTTAAACCTCAGCAATTACTAGGCCTTGGTTCTCTCCTGGCTAGCAGACACATGTACCGAGGCTTCTCACGTCCTCCTACCTTCATCCCACCAAACCACAAGAGTAGACTGTTTCTTGTTTGAACTCTGATTTCCATGGCGCACAGATGTTGTGGCTAACCATCTCTAAATACAAGAGATGTTTGTAGAAACTAGAAACAAAATGTTTAATTAATCCATGAAGGACAACCTTCTGATTGTTTTTAAGAACAAATATGACAGTTTGACCAGGGCAGTGTCATGATATTTATAGCATTTGGCATAGTACATAGTTTTCATGGGATGTATATTTCATAATCAGGTAACTAGTTGACAACAAACATCAACAGCAGTCAGGGTTTTTAGAGCTAAGCCAAAGAAACTGTGAAAAGCAAAGGAATATGTTGTAAATTTGCTGAGGAGGTTAGGAAATGACACTTACAAAGTGGGTAAGAACAAAGAAGGCTCGGTAAGAGTGGGGGTGAGAACTAAAGAATTGTCCCAGAGTATGGGTTCCATGAAGACACACAGCTCCTATTCTGAATGACCAATACCAAAGCTTATCCCATAGCCATGATATGTGCTAGACCTCTGACTGCCAGTGGCATGGCTGCCATGTTGTCCTGAGAAGCTGGGAGTAACTACCCCTCTGTGTCCACCTCCAGTATCAGGTGTTTGACCATGTTTAATAGGTCTGTTAATTTGAACATTGCATTCTATAAGGAAGGGGACCAAGGAAGAGGCAAGTAAAGTTAAAGGAAGGGCTGTTGGAAATTTTTAACTTAAGAAGATGGATGAAAGATGTTTTAAATATTTAAAAGGCATATGTATGGACTAATTCAAGTTATTTCAGATGATGGAGCAACTACTAATGGGTTAAAAAGTATGAGAAAGCAAGCTTTCTTTTTGACATAAAAAAAATCTAAAATTGAACTGGGTATGATCTTCACTACCGAGTAAACATGTGAGAAGGAGATGGTTACCTCCTAAGGGTATAAAAGAACAAATTACTGTTTGAGTATGAGACAGGACCACATCACTCTTAAAAGTGATTCTAATTCTTGGTCCCTGTGGTCCTTTGATCTCTGCCTTTGAAAATATTTTAAATGGCATACATTTCTAATTGACCTTCAAGATGAAAGACACTTTACATTTGTACAAAAGAACAAAATTTGCTTCCAGTCTCTTGAACATAGTTATTTACATTTAATCCCAAACATTAATTATTTCTCAGTGATTTTCTTAGCAATTTGTGGTGTCACCAGGTATCTCTCGGCTTGGTGTGACTATTGGTTTTTAGAAGCTAATATTTTGTTGTGCTTTCAAGTTATTAAATATTATAGAACATTCATATACACTTTTTGTATGATTATTTAACTTTTTATTTTGAAGTATTAATTGCAAAGTTCCAAAATAGTATAAATTTCTGTTTACTCTTTACTAGAGTTTCTCAAAAGAAAACATGTTTCCATATTTGCTTAAATCTTTCTTTTCATTCTGTGTGTGAGCAGGTATGTCTGTTATTATCAAAGAAAAATGTCATGTAGGGAGTTAAAACAGGCAAAGAAGACTTTCCTCAAGAGTCTTACAGTAGGAGAGAGAGATTGAACTCAACTTCACCAACACAAAGAGCTGGAGTATTTTTTTTAATACTGAGGTAAGCTTGTGGAAAAATACTGGATGACATTACAGGGAGCTGGCGAGGAATGGGGAGTTGGTCAGAGTGATTAAGCCATTTGAGTATGCTAAAACTGTATTATTTTCTTGTAGACAATCTCCTATAAACATTATCTTCCATTTCAGAACCATGGTACAATTATTAAAATTAGGAAGGTATCTCACATGTTTTTTAAAACAATGCTTGATTAAACAACCCCCGTTTGGCTACTTTTCACAAATGAAGGAACTGTGCACATTGGTATTTGGGCCCAAGATTAGGAACCAGAGATATTTGATGGATATTATCAAGTTTAGTAAAGGAATATTTTTTAGGATTTTTGACACTTTTTTAAGATATGTGTTTTGGTAATCTCAAGAGAGTGCATTTTCCATCAAGGTCTCTAGAATTTTGGAATTATTTACTACTTCTGGCTGTGCCAGAAAACAGAGTACTTTGAATTTAAATGCTTGTAGTGAGACACATATGTTGAATTACACTTTTGCCAAGTTGACGCAGAAAGCACAACGAAAGCAAGGGAGTCCCTTCCATTATTAATGATTCTTTGGGCCTTTAGCACCTTCTGTGAGCCACAGAAATAAATGAAATATTCATTAAAACATTTAAACTATTAATATTATATAAACAAAGATGAAAGAAATGACATGGTATAAATAGCCTCTGTTTGATTGAGTTATCATGCTACAATTTTCCAAGAAAAAAAGTAACATTTTTTTAAAACCCTTAAGAATTCAGAGAATAAATTATTTTCTTTAAATGCCCATAGATCTGAAGTTTGGCTAGATGTGAAAATATACAGATGTCAGGGTGAACATTTGTATATATTAAAAATATCCATAAGAAAGACAAGAAAATTATGCTCTAGTTTACTATTTGTAATAAATTTACATTTATAAAGTTCTACACACACACTAATACATCTAATACAAATTTTTAATGTCATCTTATTTGCATTGGTATATAGGGTTGACCCTTGAAAAACCTGGATTTGAACTGGGCAGGTCCATTTAAATGCAGATTTTCCTCTGTGCCTCCGCATCTGAGTCAGTAAGACCCAAATGACCCAATGTGAAGACAACAATGATGAAGACCTTTAGGATGATGTACTGGCATCATCCTAATTAAGAGCATACGCAGAGTGTTTTTTCGAGATAGATGGGCTCTGTCACCCCAAGTAGAGTGCTGTGGTATAATCCAAACTCCTGGGCTCAAGCAGCACTCCTGCCTTTGCCTCCTGAGTAGCTGGGACCTGGTGCCACCGTGCCAGGCCAATTTTTCTAGTTTTAGTACTAACAAGGTCTCATTCTTGCTCAGGCTAGTCTCCAACTCTTGAGCTCAAGCAACCCTCCCACCTCATCGTCCCGGAGTGCTAAGATTACAGGTGTGAACCCCTGAGCCCAGCCAGCAGACCCATTTTCTATTCCTTATGATTTCCCATTTTCTTTTCTCTAGCTTACTTTATTGTAATGACACAGTAAGTCAGTGGTTGGCACCAAGGACTAGTTTCATGGAAGACAATTTTTCCACGGACCAGAGGTGGGAGGAATGGTTTTGGTAAGAGTCTGCAAGTAGTTGATTTATTAAGATCCCTGTGAAGTCAGACCTCCCTCTACTAATAATCTTCTGCAGTTCCTCCCCAGGGCTAGTCTCACTGGCACAGCTCCATCTCAGATCACCAGTCATCAGACTGTCATAAGGAGCACACAACCTAGATCCCCCACATGTGCAGTTCGCAGTAGGGTTTGTGCTCCTATGAGAATCTAATGCCACCGCCGATCTAACAGGAGGCAGAGCTCAGGCGGTGATGTGGGGCTGGGCAGCATCTGTAAATGCAGTTCAGCATCACTCCCCCGCCCACCACTCACCTCTTGCTGTGCAGCGTAGTTCCTGATAAGCCGTGGACCAGCACCAGTCTGCAGCCCGTGGGTTGGAGACCACACCAGTATGTAACACATATAACATACAAAATATATTTTAATCAAATGTTTGTGGTATCAGTATGACTTCTGGTCATCCATAGGCGATTAGTAGTTAAGTTTTGGGGGAGTCAAGAGCCATATACAATTTTCAACCACATGGGGGTCAGCACCCCAACACCTAAAGTGTTCAAGAGTCAACTCTACAAGATATCGAAATTGTTGAGTAAGAGTTTTTAATCTAATCTCTTTAAGAGTCAGAAAACTTTCTGTCAAGATCTAGGTGGTAAACTTTTAGTTTTTTTTTTTTTAATATGACACATTTTATTTTTTTAATTTTTTTGTTTTTATTAAATCATAACTGTGTACATAGATTTCTTTATGGGATCAGTGTACTGATGTGATATACAATGTGAAAAGCTTACATTGAACTAATTAACACAACCATCACAATTATACTCTTAATAGTTTTGAAATGTACCATTGCGTTGTGCACATTAGGTGAGGTTCCCCCAAACGCCCTCCCTCCTCCCCTCTCTCCTCCCCTCTCTCTCCTCTTCCCTTCTTCTTTCTGGACTGTAGTATAGTCCCAGTCATACTTTTTTTGGTAATTTTTTACAGCTTTCTAAATATATGAAAACAATTTTAGCTCCAGGGCCATACCAAAGCATGCCAGGAATCATATTTGGCCCACGATAGAGAATATGTTATCTTCAGTTGCAGAAAATTAGACCTAATTTCTTTTATATGAGGTTTGTAGAAGTTTTCAAAATTCTGCCTAAAGAATACATTGCCTTAATGTAATCAAATACATCCGGTGACAAAAATCCAAAAGATATACTATTGCTAATCCCATAGTCAAAATGACTGGTAAAGATTCTATGGATATGTTAGAGCTGAGTAAAATGAAGACCTGAATTCAAGTTTAGTAGATACAAAATTAATATTTATCAATTTAGTAGCATTCTTATATCTGTGAACCTAACCTCTTTACAGTTACCACACATTAATGCATATGTAATGGAATATGGACAAGGTGGTAGAGGGCTTTCCTAATTATTGTGTTAATGTGCATGTCATTGCTATCATTCTTTCTAGTTAACATACCATAATAATCATTGTTATAATCAATCGTGAAAAAAAAAGAAATATAATCAATCGTGATTGCAAAGGGAAAGAGTCTGACTTGAGAACGGCAAATTTTACAGTTTATTTTAGTTGCTAATATGTTACTGGTGTTTCGCAGGGTGTTAGGTATTAAAGGTACCAAGTAAGTATTAAACGAGCAGATGGACAGAGGTTATGATAATCAGACTTCCAGTATCAGTGAGGCCTTAGAAGCTAGAGAGAAAATTGTGATCCAAAGTAACAAAAGTTACCAAAGAAAAAATCATGACAAGATTTAGATTTAAGAGAGAAGCCAGAGACTACTTCTGGAATAGGGATGAATGGCAGGAGTTGGGTTGGGGTGAAAAGGCCATGGTGGTAGAATTTACAAGGAAATTGGAAAATGCTACAAACCAGGGATATTTTCCTCTAGGGAATCAAGTGCTAAACATTTACTAGCATACTGGTCTTCATACAGGACAAACAACATTTTTTTTTTTCCTATTTATGAAGTGGGCCATCTAAATGGAAGGAGTGTTAGAAAAAGAGAACTTGATGCAAAAGATTATAAGCTGAGCACATGGGACATGCTCATGGGGATTCATTCCCTAAAATGGTTGTCCTAAATTAGATAGAATCACAGAAACAGACGTTTTACTTGAAAGGACAATGTGAATTCTCCATTAAGAGTCTTGCCAAGACAGATCAAGTGTGGATGAGGCTATTCCTAAGTTCAGTGTTTGAAAATGTCAACCATATGTTTTCCATCTTGACCCTTACCATTGACTGCCCTACTACAACTGTACACCATGTCGCCTATGACATGAGCTAGTTCAAGAACACCAAGTTGGATTCAAGCATTGGTACCTGCAGGAGCATTCAGTAGAACCCACGGCTGAGGAGTGTTACCTTCTCCAACCATATGGAAGGAAACAAGTTTGGAAGAGTGAATGGCCCTCATCAAGGGGAAAATATAATCTTTAGGGAAAATTATTGCAAAATAAGAATCTCTAAATTTCCCCCCATCAACCATTGGGTTTGTATGAATTTGACAAATGAGAGAGAAATTGAAAAATAAAATTTTCATTTATAAGGTCCAGAAATATAGCTTATGTATATAAAAGTGTCTATGGGAATATATTTGTGAACATGCAGAAAAAAGATATTGGAGGCGTTACCCACCGAAAGGTGATAGCAGTTGTCTCTGGATGGTGGTATATTTCATGATTTTACTTTTTTCTCTTCTTATTTCAAAAGTCATTATTTAAGGGTGTTTTAATTAGCATACATCATTTTATCATGAAATAAAACAAACTAAAACGTAATAGAAATTCTAGATGTTTTTAAGCATTTAAATTTACAAGTTCTTCAAATTTGATATAAAGAAGTTAAATTGCTCCTAATTTTTTAAAAAGTGTAGAAGCTAAAGCAAAAAAGGCCATTTTTTTCTCTCTTGTAAATGCAATCACATTACTTTTATTTAAAAAAACTGAGCATGAAAAAAGTCCTGTACAATGAAGACTTTTCATCTGGTGCTGTTCTTTTGCAATATAAAGGGAAGTTGTATAAAGTAATGGTGAGAGGCATGAACTTTGAATACTGGCAAATGAAGTTTCATTTCTTCACTATACCATTTACTATGTGATTTTTCAAAAATGTAATCGTACTCTTTATTGTAATAAGTTTTTTAAATTTTGATTTTACTCATTAGGGATACATAATAGTTGTACAAACTTATGGGATACAGGTGATGTTTTAATTGAGACATACAGCATGTATGATCAAATCAGGGTAAAAGTATGATCTATTACTCTCAAGCATTCATCATTTCTTTGTGTCAGAAACATTCCAATTCCACTCTACTAATTACGTTAAAATATAAACTAAATTGTTGTTAACTTGTAGCCATCCTGTTGTGCTACTAAATACTAGACCTCATCCCTTCTATCTAATTGTATTTTTGTACCCATTTACCATTCCCTCTTCCTTCCTCTTTCTCGCCTTTACCCTTCTCAAATGATGGTGACCCTCATTTTACTCTCTCTCCATGACTTCCATGTTTATTTTTAGTTCTCTTGCATGAAGCGAGAACCTGTGATATTTACATTTCTGCTCCTGGCTTATTTCACTTGGCATAATGTCCTGCAGTTCCACCCAGGCTTTGGCACTTGGCAGGGCCTCATTCTTTTTGATAGCCGAATGATATTCCACTGTGTATATATACCTCCTTTCACCATATACAAAAATAAAATCAAAATAGATTAAAGACTCAAATCTAAAACTTGAACCTATGAAACTATTTGGGGGAAATACTCCTGGATATTGGCCTGAGCAAAAAGGTCTTGAGTAAGACCTAAAAGCACAGGCAACCAAAG
Source organism: Loris lydekkerianus (assembly GCA_963574355.1). Lineage (NCBI taxonomy): Eukaryota > Metazoa > Chordata > Mammalia > Primates > Lorisidae > Loris > Loris lydekkerianus. The sequence continues at coordinate 12,410 of CAUYPK010094758.1, read as the reverse complement.
CAAAAATGAACTAATAAGATCACATCAAGCTAAAAAGATACTGCATGTCAAAAAACAAAAAAACAAAAAACAAAAGCAAAAACAAAAAACACTTTAGTGTAAATGGCTTTTATTAAAAAAAACAGGCATTGAGGAATGCCAGTGAGGTTGTAGAGAAAGGGGACCCTCATATGTGGTTGACAGGAATGTAAATTAGTACGGCTGCTATGAAGCACAGTATAAGTTCCTCCAAAACTAAAGCTACCATATCATCCAGCTGTGATCCAGCAATCATATATATCACCCCCCATCAAAAAAAGGAAACCTGCATATACAAAAGGTGCCTGCAATTTCATATTTATTGTAGCATTATTTAAAATAGCTAAGATATGGAATCAACCTGAGTGCTCATCCATAGGTGAATGATTAAAGAAATTGTGATACATTTACTATGTGATGTAGAGGCAAGTCATTTATCTTCTCTCCTTTTCATTTTTTTTTTAAAGATATTTTATGAGGAATAAATATGAAAATATCCCTCATAAGTAATTAACATTCATAAATAATAGCTTGAAACAGCACTAAAAGAAGGAAAGGTATTTCAGAAATACGACCAAGCAGACTTAAATGGAATGCATTTATTTAGTCCTGAAATTCTGCGTTAATATTAAAACAAATTGCAATCATATTGGAAAATTAAACATTCAAACCTCTGATATTTAGAATAATAGCCAGGATGCAGTGTTCATTTTAAGCAAATGCAAATTATGCTAGGATGTTTGTATAATCTTGATTGCTCTCATTTCTGTTTCCATATTGTTTCTTTCCTTCTGAACAGGCAGGGAGCAGAGTTGCATATGTTGTTCCAGCTGCTGTAGCTTCAGGCTTTCCATATTGGTGTTAATTTGTAGACTCTGATATATGTAGCCAAGAACATGTTTGAATTTTTTCACAGCAGATTACATGGCAAGTTTTTATTTCACAATATATGAATCCAGGTACTGCCTAGAAAGATTACAAATATAATTGAGGTCCAATTCCATGTGATACATACAATCATCAAATATTTATCAAGAGACGGCTACGTGCTGGACATTTTCCCAGAGCTAGGAATCATCGAGCAAAACAAGTAAGCATATTTTATGTCTTTTCCTCATTTAGTTGTTGGGCAGGTGATCATAGTAAATAGTGACTCATATATATTTGGGAAGGTGACAAGTACTATGAAAAAATGCAAAATAAAGGAAATTATGAGTTAGAATTTACATGTATTTTTAGTCCTGACATGAACATCACTTTGATGACACTTCTCTTCCGATCATACTATTTAAACCTGCAACTTCTATAACCCAATTTCCAATAAAATACAGGTGACACTTTGATACAGACACACAGTTTAATGATTAAATCTAAACTTGCTCTATGTTCTGCATAACAATACTGCTATTATTGTTGTTTATTATGTTTTTTCCCCTCCTCATTGGCGTGTAAACTCTATGAGTGCTGGAATTTGTGTTTTATTCTCACTTTGGGCAAAACCCACCAGTTTCTATGATGTGGTATAAAATCTAAAAAAGTGCTCAGGGAGCAGATGACAAAGCACCATAGTAAAGAATTTCACATTTATGGTGCTGGGCATTGCAAGCTACTGAGCACATACAAACATAATTTGTTTTGCACTTTAGGGATAGAAGGACAGAGGCCGTGTGAAATGATGAATGCCTTCCTATGTGGGGAGGGCAGCTGTGGAAGCAGCGATGAGAACAAGAGGTGGACAGAATTTGTTTTCAACTAGAAGTTGGGAGACAAAAATGGAAGAAATTAGAACATTTGAGCCTCAGGTTTGAATTACTGGATGGTTAGTGATGCCTTTTAATGAATAATAAGAAAACAGGAATAGGGACACATTGGAATGTCTGTGTGTTAAGTCCAGACATTCTGAGCTTAAGTAAATACCTGGAATTCTCAGGCAGAGGTAGTAAGCACTCTAGTTTAGGACTGGAGTCCAAGAGGTATTAAAACTCGAATTTTTGCTTTGGGTGCCATGAGCATATAGGCAATAGTTGATGTTAAAAGTGTGAGTTAAAAACAGCAATATTTTGTATGCTTGGTGAAAAGAAAACAAAAGAGAGACTCTTTTTAAAGGCAGGATGAAATCCCATTAGCAGAAAAGCCAGAGCACAGCTGAAAAGGACTCTGCACTTTGAAATGGGTCAGCAGGATATAATGATGTTTATTCCTATTCCTGCTAAAATGGTTATAGAATTCATTTTTTCGTTTTCATTTGGCTGAGGTACATACCTTTGAGATAATGATTCTGAGTTAGCTATCCTTCTTTCACTCTCCTTTCCCATCCTTTCTGGTGAAGGATTTGGATGGTGTGGTCCCTGCTACCCATCAAACCTGGCTTGAAAACACAATCTGACCACCACTAGAGGGCGCTGCATCTCACCCGCCACCAAATAGCTAGAACCACCTCCGCGGGCCCAGATCACGCCTACTTATTACCAGAGACTCCTAATCTGATGCCGCCTGCGCAGAAATCAAGCCTTCGCGTTCCATAGCAGGTTGCTTGGAGTATCTTTTTTAAACTGTGCGTCTCTTAGGAATAAAAAATATGTATGGTAATAGAATAGAGGGTTTTCCACTGCTTCCTCGTCCGTTTGCGCTCAGCTGGAGAATTCGCCTGTGCATTCATTCTCTTGCATTTTAGAGTTTAACTACTGAACACACCTTGAGGGAGTCGTAAGAATCATCACACGTGCATTTTTAGACCCTTTTTACCGGAACCTTATTACTGACGGAGAAAGGTTTTACGTGCTTTTCATCTGTTTTCTTTCCCATTTTGTGCATCATCTATAATTTAATAAGCAAGAATATGAAAATTGAAAATGTATAAATCTAAAAATGATTGAAGGCAGATTTCTCATCATTCGAAGCTTTAGTATATAACTACTGTAACTATACTCAGATGAAAATGATTTATTTTATTTTATTCGAAGTATGATAGTTGTTCATTCAATTGACTTATTCTAATGCTAAGGAACTCCATATTTAAATCTAAATTTTAATCTTTATAATTTCACTTTTTTTTTTTTTTTTGTAGAGACAGTCTCACTTTGCTGCCCTTGTTAAAGTGCTGTGACATCACACACCTCCCACAGCAACCTCCAACTCCTGGGCTTAGGCTAGTCTCCTGCCTCAGCCTCCTGAGTAGCTGGGACCACAGGTGCCCACCACAACACACGGCTATTTTTCTTATTTATTTATTTATTTATTTTTTTTGCAGTCTGGGTCAGGTTTGAACCCCGCCACCTTTGGTATATGGGGCTGCCGCCCTACCTACTGAACCACAGGCGCCACCCCAATTTCACTTTTTGAAAATTGCAAATAAATCATTTTCATCTGATTATAGTTACATACGTTATATACGAAAGCTTAGAAAGTATGAAATGACTTCTGGTTCTGTTTTTCATTTGATCATCAATTTGTCTTTATTATCATGTTTTCTATTTAACTGTCGTAGTTTTTGTTTGTGACAGACTGGAAAGAAGAAAGCAGCAGAAAAATGTTCAAATACATGTTAACTGAAATATCCCCAAATTCGATTGAAGTTAGCATAGAGGCTCAATGAACTGCAATAGAAAAGCAGGAAGACCCACAAGAAGACACATCATAGAGAAAATTGTGAAGGTAAGAAAACAGAAAATATCGAAAGAAGCAAGAGGAGAATGTCCTGTCGTGTAGCATGATTGAATGAATGGTTTGGATTATCTTTTCTTTTGGATTACCTTTTGATTATCTTTCAGTCGTATCAGCAGCTTACTTTTTAACCCAGACTCAGCAAAATCAGTGCAAACCAGATGAAAGTGGGATGACGAAGTGATAAAAGGAAAACAACAACAATGAAAAACCTTCAACCAGGAGTCTTTTTTAGCAAAGGTATCTTTCAAGAATAAAAGTAAAATAAAGACATTCTCAAATAAGCTACAAGAACAATAAACAGAGAATTTCTTGCTTACCAGCCCTCCACATAAGACATAATAATGGAGGTTGTCCAGGCTGAAATAAAGTGTATTCAAAAAAGAAAAACCCAAACTAAAGAGTACTGTTAATAATACTGTATTATTATAAATACCATTACAAATTCATTTTAAATTTCCTTTATATTCTTAACTGATATATTCTTTAACAATAAAGAACAATTGTATGTGACTGGATAAATATCTATCTATGCAAATGAAGGAGAATGAGAAAATTCAAGCCTTTCAGTACCGTCAGCAAACCTGGACCTCACAAAACCATGTTGGTTCTGGGATCAGAGAGACTTGACTCATCCACTCTCTCAACGGGAAGGACTTGGTCCAGCCTGTGAGGCCCAGTTCGGCCCAGAGGGGGCTGGCTCATCTTTGATGTGGACACTGTCTGGGGCTACACTATGATGCCCTAGCAACTGGAATGATTTATTTTCATCACCTCGATATGTTTCAAGCAATTCCCAAGATAGGTCTATTTCTGGCCGGGAAAGTAGAAGAATCACCAAGAACCTTAAAGATACCATTAAGACAACCTGTAGTTTGTTAAATGATGTTCAGTTTGGCCAGTTTGGACATTACCCAAAAGAAGTAATAGTTCAGGAAAGAATCTTACTGCAGACCATAAACTTTCATTTACAGGTAGGACATCCATACCAATTTCTATTCAAATATGCAAAACAACTCAAAGGTGATAAAAACAAAATTCAAAAGCTAGTTCAAATGACATGGACATTTATAAAAGTCAGTGTCTGCACCACCTCGTCTTATAGTGGGAACCAGAGATCTTGCAGGATGTTTGTGCAAATTTGAAACACAAGAATGGTCCTCCAAACCCATGTATAGGGAACAGTTTGTTCAAGACATCCCTGTGGGCGTTTTAGAAGACATCTAAATCCTGGATCTTTACTCACAAGGAAAACAACACATGCCTGATCACACACCCCACCATCCCTGTCAACTGCAGCAGCCCCCACCTCTTCAGCCTACACCACAAGTGCCACAAGTACAACAGTCACAACCTCCTCAAGGCTCTGAACCATCCCAGCCCCCCTAGAAGAACTCACAGCAATCAGCCCTGCAGCAGCGGCCCCCAAACCCTCTCCACAGCCTAGTCCTCCTCTATGGGTAAATGGACTGGGGTTGTCTCTCCCAAAGAAGAGAGCAAAGCAGCAGAACCACCACCACCTAAGATCTCCCAAATTGAGACCACTCACCCACCACCGCCTCCAGATTGGAAGCCTCCCCTTGTTGCTGCCTTAGGTGGGGCTGAGCCGCCAGGCCCAGGGGACGGTGACGGCAGTGACCTCCCCAGAGTCCAGATTCCTCCTCTGGCCCATCTGGCCCTGTGCACTAGCCACCACCACCATCCCCTCCAGCTGCATGACAGGTGTGTCCACCACCAGCTCCTACGTGTCAGGAGAGGGCCCCCAGAGCCTGTAGTCGGTGATGAAGATAGAGGGGCCTCCTACAGTGCCCTGCGCCAGCCTGTGGCCCACCTGCTCACCTTCCCTACCAGCCCCATGTCTACCCCCCACCTACCCCACCACCTTGCCCCTCTCCCTGCCTTGTTCCCCCCACCTTTCACCTCCACCCACCTACAACACCAACTTCCCACCCCTACACGTGCCTGCCCCAACCACACTGTTCCTCCCCACCCTCCTCCAGACTTGGGCTTGCCATTGGTTAGCTACCCACCTCCTGCTGCCCCCCCCCCCAGAGGACAGCTGCCTGCAGCCCCACCCATCCTCCCACCCCACGTGACTTCACTTGGGGGGCCAGGGCGGGCTAACTGGATGAGATAACGTGACGCCTTCTTCCTTTTGTTTTCTTAAAAAGAGTTTTTCTAATAAAATTGAAGAGTGATTTAGGTGGTAAGCAGCCGAGTACCTTGTATGTAGTATGATAGGAATGGACCAGACCCCTGGGGTTTAGTTGGGGTGCTCCTCACATCTGGGGGATGGGGAAAGCCAACTCTCCGTGTAGCTGGGGCAGCACCTCTCTCCGTCTGACTGTGTACTAAGTTTGGTTTCAGCTAACATCATCAGATGATTACTAGCTTTTACTAGTATAAAGTAACCCAGTACTTTATTAGGTTAGTAAGTTATGGCTAGTATTGAGCCATAGTGACTCAATAAATAGCTTCAGTAAGGAGTAATCTCTTCTTCCAGAAATCAGTGCCTATTTTTCCTGGAAACTCAATTTGAAATAGTCTAATTCCATCTGAAGTCAGGCTGTTGTCACAGTTTTTATTCAGTGATGTTCTCTCCTGTGACACCCAGAAGGGTGAGATGATACACATTTTTGAATTATAAATGTTTACATCCTTTGTATTAAAATTATTTTGAAGGGGTTGCCTTGTTGGATGGCTTTTTCCCCCCCAGGAAGGAGAAAAATGTACTTGGAAAGTAATGTACACATATGTTTACATCTATTTGCAAATTTCTGTACATAGAGACATTTTGTAAGTGTAAATGTAACAACTTACTGTGAATTCCATCTTGAGTACAGATGGTGCCCTTCAGTCTGTTATACAAACAAAATCAGTTCTGAAACTCAAAAAAAAATACATTTGTTATTATTTTGCATTTTTTTAATTGATACATAAGAGTTTTACATTTTTTTGGTACGTATGATATTTTGATAAATATATACAAGGTGTAAGGATCAAATTAGAGTAATTGAAATAACTATAACTTTCAACACTTCCCTTTCTTGGTGTCGGGAATGTTATAGTTTTTCTTTTTAGCTATTTTGAAGTATACACAAAATTATTTTAACCATAATTTTCCTTATGTGCTACTGAATCTTAGTAATTATTCCTTATGTCTGACTGTATTTTTGCACCCATCAGCCAAATTCTCTGCAGGTACTGTACCCTCCTCCTTCCCTCACCAGCCTCTGGCAGGCACTGTTCTAATCTCTATGTCTCTCAGATCTAATTTTTAAACATCCCCTCCTCATGAGTGTCTTTATATGGTATTTGTACTTCTGAGTTTGGCTTAATTCATTTAATTTAATGCTCTCCAGTTCCACCCATGTTTCTGCAAATACAGCATTTCACTTTTATGGGTGAATGGTATTCCATTTTTATCCATTTACCAGTGGTGGACACCTAGGTTAATTCCATATCTTAGTGGTTGTTAACAGTGCTTCAGTAAACATGAGAGCGTAGGTATCCTGATTGTCTTTGTTTACGATATACTTCCGGCAATGGAATGATGTTGCATGTCATTTATATACTTGCTGGCTGTCTTCTTTTGATAAATAATTATTCGTGTATTTTGCCCAATTTTAATTGGATTATTTGTTTTCTGGCTACCAAGTTGTTTGAGTTTCATATTTATTCTTGTTATTAATACTTTGTCAGATGAATAGTTTGCAATTTTTTTCCCATTATGTAATTGTCTCTTCCCTGTGTTTAATGTTACCTTTGCTGTGCAGAAGCTTTTTAGTTGCTTGATGCAATCCCATTTGTCTATTTTTATTTTGTTTCCTGTTTTTTTGTTTTACTCAAGAATTCTCTTCTAAGATCTTGGTCTTGGGCATGTTTCTTCAAAGTTTTTCTCCAATACTTTTAAAGTTTTAGAACTTACATTTAAGACTTTATTCCATTTTGTGTTGGTTATTATATGTGGTAAAGATGGAGATCTAGGTTCATTCTCCTATGTAAGGAAGTCTGTTTTTTCTTTTCCAGTACCATTTATTAAAGCAGCTGTTCTTTCTCCAGTGTACCTTGGCACCTCTGGCACAAATGAGTTGGGTGTAAGTTTGCAGATTTATTTCTGTGTTCTCTATCATATTATTGGTCTGTGTGTCTAATTTTATGCCAGTACCGTGCTGGTTTTGTTACTGTAGCTTTTGAGTATAGTTTAAATATATGTAATGTGATTCCTCCAGCTTTGCTCTCTTGGTTCAGGATTGCCCTAGCTATTTGGTTTCTTTTGAATTTCTAATACAAATTTTAAGATTTTTTTTGTATTTCTGTGAAGAATGTTACTGATGTTTTCATAGGGATTGCATTGAATCTGTAGATCACTTCTGGTAGTATAGGTATTTTAACAATACTACTGCTTCCAGATCATGAATGTAAGACAATTTGCATTTTTTTGTGTTCCCTTGAAATATTTTTTAGCCAAAGTTTTGTGGTTTATATTATAGAGCTCTTTCACTTTCTTGACTAAAGTGATTTATTTTTGCTTGGTTGCTTTGTTTGAAATATAGTCTCATTCTGTTGTCTAGACTGTACTCAAAGTCCTGTGCTCAAACAATCCTTGCAATTTTTTTTTTAATTATTGTAATGGGATTGCTTTCTTGATTTGTCTTTCAAATGGGGCATCATAGTGTTAAAAATGCTACCCGTTTATTTTTGTAAATTGACTTTTGTATTCTACAACTTTACTAAATTTTTTAGTTTTAAGAAATTTTGGGAGGCATCTTTAGATATGTTTAATATAAGACTATGTCATCTACAAAGATAATTTAAATTGCTTTAGAATCTGAAGATTCCTTTTTCTGGCCTAATTTCTCCATCTAGAACTTCCAGTATATGCTGAGTAATGGTGGCAAAAGTAGGTATCCATGTTTCAGATCTTACAGGAAAGGCTTTTAATTTTTCCTTGTACAGTATGATATTAGCTGTGGTCTTATCACACATGTCTTTTCTTATGCTGAGATTTCTCCCTTTTACATCCAGATCTTTGAAGACTTTCATCATGAAGGGAAGTTGAATATTTAAAGTGTCTTTTCTGCATCTTTTGGAATTATTAGGTGTTTTTTGTCCTTGATGTGTTTATGTTATGTATCATCTATTGATTTGCATATGCTGAACCATCTTTGCATCTGTGGGGTGAATCCCACTGATGGCGGTCAATGATCGTTTTAATGTGTTGCTGAATCTGCCTTATCAATATATTGTCAGAAATTTTTGCATCTATGTTCATTAGGGATGCTTCTATTTGCCTTTTTTATTGGTATCAGGATAACACTAGCCTCATAGCATGAGTTCTGGGAAATGTTCCATTCTTTTCAATTTTTTTTGAAGTAGGTTGAGTAGAATTGGCATTAGTCCTTTACAGGCACATATGCACCTAGTACCAGAGCTTCTCCGCAGTTGCCATGTGCATTGTAGTGACTAAGCAGTACCCCTAACCCCTACTTAATAGATGTCAGTAACAAACTCTTGCAGTGATAACCCAAAAATGTCTCCAGATATTACCAAATATACCCAGGGGGGGAATCACTCTTGGTACAAAGCACAGATATAATTGCAAAACTAACCAGTTAATATGGGTCACCTCTGAAGAGCTAAAACAATTTTGAAAGGCGTTAAGAGAAGAGAACTTTCAGTTGCTTCCATATACTTGGCAATGCATGAGTGGCTTAAAAATTATGATAGGTTCCAGAATCATGTGTTTTTTAAGGTAATGAAAAATTAATAAACTTCCTGTCAAACCCAACAAACCAAACTAGCTCACTCTGACAAATACAGAATGTCATCACAATAAACTATTCAAAAAATGATGGTGGCTTAGAGAGATAGGGATTCTGACCAGTAATTTGAATTTTAATATACTTTAAATACACTGCTATAAGACTTACTGAGAGATAAGAGCTGAAATGCGAGGGAAATAGACATATAAATTATTTATTTTGCTTAAGCCACTGTCTGAGTAATAATGCCACCATTGGTGTGTAGGAGGTAAGGATGAACAAATTGGGGGCTTTTTATGAAGAGAAGTGAAGTCAATGCTTCCATTTTAGCAGTCGTATTTGAGGTTCGTGTTAGACGTCCATATGGGGATTTAAGTAGAGCGCCTATAGCTGTGTGGAATAGGAAAACAATTATCATAATGATCTACAAGAAACAATGGGCAAAGTCACCTTTGCTTCTTGAAAGTGGGAAATTGGTAAATAAAATTTAAAACATAGCTTATTATTCACACATTTTACATTTTTATTAAAAAACGTAACATTATGTCTTATAATAATAAATTTGAAAACAACAGGAAAAAGAAACGAAGTTAACATTCATTTCTATTTGTGCAATCTAATGATGGAAAGTATACACTTGAGAATATTCAAAAAAAAATCATCCCATAAAAATCACTTAAAAATAAAAAGTCCACACAATCAGGAACAATGATAGAGTGGATTAGAAAAAACTATAAACATTGCATTTATGCTCTGCTGAACAAAATTAGCTTTGTTGCAATAATGAATTTAGAAAGAAATAGTATTAATTCCTCAAACATTAATGATAGAAATAAGATTTATTTTTCATTTCCTTGAACCAAAAACAAAGAGATGAATTCAAAAGACTAATGAAGTTCTCCTTTCTTGAAAATGAGGAAGAATCTAAATAACCAAGGAGAAAAAAAAAAAAAAGACTATCTTCTTACTGTCTTCCATAATGGGCCAAGCACTGCGTTAAACACTATGAAACATATCATTGATCTTCATAGGAACTCTATGAAATAGGTACCTCAATTTTAGATGAAGAGACTGAGGTTTAGATGTATGTTAAATAACTTGCCCAAGTCAGATGTAAATTTTTTTTTTTTTTTTTTTTTTTTTTCTGTTTTTGGCCGTGGCTGGGTTTGAACCCACCACCTCCAGCATATGGGGGCTGGCGCCCTACTCCTTTGAGCCACAGGCACTGCCCCAGATGTAATGTTTTAATAACATTGTAATCTTGTCTCAGACTGGCACTTCAGCTTCAGAGCTTATAAACCTGTCAGCATGAGGGAAAAGTTTTCTGTCTCACACACACACAAAAGAGAAAAACAACAACAAAAACCTCCATCTAGGCATGATCTCGGCATTCCAACTCATAGTAAGGTGCAAGGAGGCAGAAGAAGGTGTGATTGCTTCACTTTCTCTGCTACTCCCCATCAAGATCAGTGGCTTATGGAGACATCGACATAGAATCTGCCTTATGAAAACTGCAAATCCCTCCTGAGTTATAGTGAAAGTAAAATATTAGGCACTTAGGTTTAAATTGCACCTTAGGAACACGGTGGGTATGTTTTATTTGCAAACATATTTTACATATTAGCTTTACTTTCTTTTGGTTCCATAGGTATCACCTCCATTTCTTGTTCTTCCTGTTTAAAGTTCCTTGTTGATCATCAGATTGTGAAGACCTCCGGCTTGAGCTCATTTTTAAAGTAAAACTAGACTCTGCTTGCTCTAACCAAAAGGATTTAAATTACACTGTGGATAAGATGTTGTAAGCAGACTAGCTAAAGCAGTGTTTTATTTCCGAAGCAAATGGACCGAAACAGATGGAAGGGGAGAAAGAGAGCGTTCCTGGAGGCACAATGTCTGTGTGTCACCAGCTGTTGCTGGGAGATAATGGGCGATGGCAAATTATGTACAGGAGAAAATCTAAATGCTGTGGTTCCTCCTTTGGACTGTTAGGAGAAAAGAGCCTCTCCTTGTGTTCTTTTAATTGAAGATGAAGCCTGCAATTTGCAAAGCTCGCTTAAAGCAACCCTGCCTTATTTGATTGAAACATAAAAACAGGGTTCAAAAATTGCCCCGTGTTATTCAACTGTGGGCTTCAGCTCAAACTATGTACCTATATACTCGAGTATAAGCCGAGTTTTTGTGCTGAAAACCCCGAACTCGGCTTATATTCGGGTCATACAGGTTATTTGATTCAGTGCGCGCCTAATCAAATGCACGTAGTCTCCAGCCGTCGCAGAAAAAGCTACAGTTTTCTGCACTTTATTTAAAGTTTTAAAGTTGTTGTTGCTAGTTTACAGTTTTTCTTTAGCAATAAATATTGAAAAGCATTTAACCTACTGATTCCTCAATTATTGTAATTGTTTGGGGTACATATTTTTATTTTGGAAATTTACCAGTGGCTGCTGCATTTTCCACCTCGGCTTATACTCAAGTCATTAAGTTTTCCCAGTTTCTAGGGTAAAATTAAGGGGGTCGGCTTATACTCGGATCGGCTTATACTAAAGTATATACGGAATTCATGGAATGAGCCACTGAGGGGGTTGAGAAGGCTCATGGATATAAGGTAAACATGGAATATATTTGTAATTGTGCTAGATAGTCCATAAATACTTTTGTTACTTACATTTAATTACATTCACTTATTTTAAATTTTGTTATTTAACGTAGGGAGGGAAAAAATGCCTTTTATTTATTTATTTATTTATTTTTATTTTTATTTTTTTTATTTCTGTCTCCTATTTTTCTTTTTTTTTTTTAATTAAATCATAGCTATGTACATTGATATGATCATGGGGCATCATACACTAGTTTCACAGACTGGTTGACACATTTATATCACACTGGTTAACATAGCCTTCCTGGCAATTTCACAGTTATTGTGTTGAGACATTTACATTCTACATTTACTAAGTTTCACATATACCA
>CAUYPK010094752.1:0-12458 GCA_963574355.1 Loris lydekkerianus | reverse complement strand
GAGGCACCTTGCCATTGAATGTGACAAAGTGTTGATTGACTTTTGAATTCATGGGAAATAGGTTCCAGCATCTTGTATCACTTTGGTTATCCTGTGTGCTATGCTGTATACCTATTATGCCATGAGCTCATGGGGAATAAATAGGTTCTTGCACCTAAAAACATGGGTCCGCTGGTACTCCTGTGTGCTATGTTAGATGCTTATTTTGCCATGAATTCATAGGGATTGGGTTCCAGGAGCTCAGGATCCTTTCTGTTAGTTCTCACAAAGTGGGCTTCTCTGCGTGGCGCAGGCTGGCGCTTCAGTTGAACCCAGGTACCTTTCTCTTTGGCTTCCTTCTTTTTCTGATCATTTTCCTTCACACATTTCAGGAATCTGTCTCGGCTCTTAGAGTGTTTAATATGCTCAATACAAACATTAATCCTCTTGGCAAGGATCTTGCTCTTAACTTGTTTGTTTACAACAATGCCAACAGCATGCTGGGTAACACTGTAGACTCTTCCAGTTTTGCCATGGTAACATTTGTGTGGCATGCCTTTTTGACCATTCCCTTGATGTCTACAATATCACCTTTCTTATAGATTCACATATATGTGGCCAAAGGAACAACTCCATGTTTTCTAAAAGGCCTAGAGAACATGTATCAGGTGCCTCTCCTCTTTCCCTTTGTGTTTGTCATCTTGGTGAATTACTGGAATATGGTGTCTTCAGCCAAAAGGCAAGGTGCTTTTTTTTAAATATAAAGGTAACTACTTTTAAAATAAAAACAAGATGCATAACTTCCAAAACATTAAACAGGATTTTAAAAGCAAAGAAAACATAGTGCATATAGTAAGAATAGTAAGAGACAAGAAAAAGAGAAAATTACAAAAAATATGAAAAAAAAAAAAGGTTAAGGAAATTAGACAGAAGTAGTATGAAACATCAAAACATCAATCTATCTTTTACCAGACTGGTGTGTAATAAAAAAAAATTAATTCATATCTCTTTTACTTCGATAATCTTAAGGAGCTGAATCAAAACCCATTAAAATTAGGTTTGTGGGCGACACCTATAGCTCAGTGGGTAGGGCACCAACCACATACACCGAGGCTGGCGGACTCAAACCCAGCCCAGGCCAGCTAAACAACAAAGACAACTGCAACAAAAAATAGTGGGGCGTTGTGGCTGGTGCCTGTAGTCCCAGCTACTTGGGAGGCTGAGACAAAAGAATTGCTTAAGCCCAAGAGTTTGAGGTTGCTGTGAGGTGTGATGCCATAGCACTCTACCCAGGGTGACAGCTTGAGGCTCTGTCTCAAAAAAATAAAAAAAGAAAGAAAGAAAATCAAAATATCTGGCATGTTCAGTAAATAACTATTATACATATCTGTGTGATATAAGGCAGAGAGAAACTATGCTAAAATGTTAGAAAGGGTTATCTCTAGGTGGTGAGATTTTTTCTTTTTCTTTTTTTTTTTTTTTGAGACAAGATTCTCACTCATTTGCCCTGGTGTCATAGCTCACAGTAACCTCAAACTCTTGGGTTCAAGTGATCCTTCTGCCTCAGCCTCCCAAGTAGCTGCAACTAGAAGCACCCATCACAATACCCAGCTAGTTTTTTCTATTTTTAGTAGACACAGGGTCTCACTTTTGCTCAGGCTGGTCTTAAACTCCTGAGCTCAAGCAATCCACTCCCCTTGGCCTGACAGAGTGCTAGTATTACAGGGGGAGAGCCATCTCACCCCACTAGGCGGTGAGATTTTGAGTGATTTTGTTTGTTTCTATATACTTTTTGTTTCTCTTTCATGCTTTTCTGCATTTCTAAAATTTCTACAAAGAACACGCCTGCTTTTATAATTAGAAATAAATAAATCAGGTGGTGCCTGTGGCTCAGTGGGTAAGGTGCCAGGCTCATATACCGAGGGTGGTGGAATCCCACCTGGGCCTGGCCAAACTTCAACCAAAAAAAAAAAAAAAATAGCCAGGTGTTGTGGCGGGCACCTATAGTCCCAGCTACTTGGGAGGCTGAGGCAAGAGAATGGTGTAAACCCAGGAGTTGGAGGTTGCTGTGAGCTGTGATGCCACTGCATTCTACCGAGGGCTATACAGTGAGACTCTGTCCCAAAAAAAAAGTAAGAAAAAAGTTATTAATTGAAGCATATAACACAATGTTCGTAGGCTGTCAATGCAACTAGAATGTATTTTAACAATCCAAAAACAATATCCATTCTTGGATACCTAAAATGCGCAAAATTATAGTATTATATCTGTGTTATATTTCTTGATTTGGTCAGTTGTACTGTTGTTATATGATGAATATACTTTTTCTTAACTGTGCTAAGCATTTAGAGATAAAAAAGCTAACTTGTCTGGAACTTATATATACATAGAATGAATGTTAATACATGTGTGAAATGTTAGCGATTGAAAAGTCTGATTGAAAGATACACAAAAGTTCTTTGTACTTTTGGGGCAACATTGCTGTAATTTTGAATTTATTAAAAATCAAAGTTTCAGGCCAAGGGGAAACAATAGATAAAATGCACAAAATTATCTATACATGCAGTAGTATCTTTCATAGAGCTTGAGCTCAGGTTTAGTAAAACAAAACAAATGTCCTTTCTTCTGAATAGTGAATGCCTTGGAGTTACTCCAGAATAATATTGAATTATTCACATTGAATGATGAATGTCTAGAGTTAATCCAGAATAATATGAAATCAAACTTTACTTCAGTAAGAACTTTTAAGTCTAAATTTTTTTTTTTTTTGAGACAGAGCCTCAAGCTGTTGCACTGGGTAGAGTGCCTTGGCATCACAGCTCACAGCAACCTCCAGCACCTGGGCTTATGCAATTCTCTTGCCTCAGCCTCCCAAGTAGCTGGGACTATAGGCACCTACCTCAACACCCAGCTATTTTTTGGTTGTAGTTGTCATTGTTGTTTGGCAGGCCCAGTCTGGATTTGAACCCGCCAGCTCTGGTGTATGTGGCTGGCGTCTTAGCTGCTTGAGCTACTAGCACTAAAATCTTGTAAATTGAGGGTTGGTTCTGTAGCACAGTGATTAAGGCTCAGCCACATACACTGAGGCTGGAGGATTCAAATCCAGCCCTGGCCCGCTAAATAACAAAGACAACTGCAACAAAAAAATAGCCAGGTATCGTGGTGGGCACCCATGGTCCCAGCTACTTGGGAGGCTGAGGCAAAGAGAATCACTTAAGCCCAAGAGTTTGAGGTTGCTGTGAGCTGTGATGTCATAGCACTCTACTGAGGACAACGTAGTAAAACTCTGCCTCAAAATAAATAAATAAAAACAAAAAATAAAATCTTGTAAATTGAATCAGTCTTGGTACACATCTCTGTTCCAAAAACTAGTCTCCATAGTACAGAGATTAGGGCCTGACACCAGGATATTAGATGTGCCATAGGGGTACCTGCAACCTCAAGGCCAATGTGGCCCTCCAGATCCCCTGAGTACGGCCCCTCAACAGAATCCAAACCTCACAAATCCTTTTAATAAAGGGATTTGTTCTGCAAAATTTGAATTCAATCAAAAGGCCACACTAAAGGATTCAGAAGGCCAGCCACATGTGGCCCCAAGGCTGTAGGCTCCCCACACCTGAACCCAATTTAAATCATTAACATTTTGTTAGTAACATCCATTTCCATACAAAGCTATCTTTTGCCAGAGTAGTTTTTATTTTTTTTTAAAAAGCATGCCGTTCATTTATTTATTCTTCCAATTAATATTTATTTAAGAGCCTGATATAACGGTGGGTGCAGTGGCTCAAGGCTATAAATCTAGCACTTTGGGAGGCCCAGGTGGGTGGATTGCTTGAGCTCAGGAGTTTGAGACCAGCCTAAGCAAGAGTGAGAGCCTATCTTTACTAAAAATAGAAAAAATTAGCCCAGTGTTGTGGCAGGTGCCTATAGTCCCAGCTACTCAGGAAGCAGAGGCAAGAGGATCACTTGAGCCCAAGAGGTTGAGGTTGCTGTGAGCTATGACTCAAGGGCACTCTTCCCAAGGCAACAGAGTGAGACTCTGTCTCAAAAAAGAAAAAAAAGTGTGGTATACATTCAACACTGTGTTACGTACTGGGCTTATAGTGAAGAACAAAACAGAGAGTGTCCCTACTTGCATAAGACAGACCGTCTATGGAGAAGACAAATACATACTCAAATAAACATACTTGTAATTGCAAATTGTGATAAGTGTGGTGAAGCAAAGTATAGAATGCTATGAAAGAGAATGGAAGAAAATAAAGTAGAAGGAGGATGGGCAAACATATCTCTGAGTAAGTGACATCTTAGCCAGGACCCAAAAAATAAAGGTTGGGAGAGGGATGCAGAATAGTTTTCCAGGAAAAGAAACAGCATATGCAAAAAGCATTAAGCGGAAAAAAACTTGGAGTCTTGGGATAATTGAAAGAAGACCAGAGCATGGACAGGCATGTCTAGGCCCCACTGTTCCTCATTCACGCGGCAATGCAAGGTACATGTGGCAGCATCATAGGTCTCACTCAGCTCTGACACTCAACTGTTTTAACTTTATTGCTGGGTTTTGTTTCAGCATCTTTGAAATGAGAAGAATGGATTTCCTTCCTGAACCTCGTGTGAAAATTCATTGTATTCCATCTGTACAATACTTGCCCTTTTTATGTTACATAAGCATACATGTGGTGCAATAATTGACAAAATGTGGCATTTTTACTATTAAAATGCACATCCTGAGGAAGAAGAGGAGGAACTCACACCAGTTTAAGTGCACTAATTGCACGTATTTGCAATTGTCATTCAATTCCAGGAGGTGAATAATGATCATGAGCCAGTTCTTCTATTTTTTTGTGAAAATAAATTGTTATTTGCAAGGAAATGGTCTATTTGAAACATTCTCAAGAGTAATCCAATGGCTTAGCCTGAGAGTTTTGTTGTGAAGTTTCTAAATCTTCATGGCTTTCACTTAAATATACTCTTGCTTTGAACCATGTGGTACCTGGATAAGTGTCAGAAACAAACTGACAAGAGTCTCACCTTGCTCTTCAGCCCCTTTATCCTGCACTTGACCTAACTCCCATGTGCAAGGCACAATGCTAAATGTGTGCAGGCAATAATTCAGTTAAACCTTGCAACAATCCTACAAGATGCAATCAATTCTTGTTACTTATGGTAGGTAATTACGTTTTATAAAGGGACCACAGACACTGAATTAGTGAATACCAAGGCATCACTCCTAGGGAAAATTCAGGGTTAAGTTCCTGCAAGGCTCTGGTTACAATATTTTCATCAACCGATCAAAGACACCATATTTAATATATATTATTGATTCCATAACATTGAACTCACAATGTTATGGAATCACATTGAATGGCACTATAACTCATATCTGAATAAAGCTCATCTAACACAGGAATATTCTCCATCTTTCCTTCATCACAGGTATTTTTAGAGACAGAGTCTCACTTTGTCACCCTTGGTAGAGTGCCGTGGCATCACAGCTCACTGCAACTTCCAGCTCTTGGGCATGGAAGATTCTCTTGTCTCAGCCTCCCGAGTAGCTGGGACTACAGGTGCCTGCCACAACGCCTGGCTATTTTTTGTTGCAGCTTCGTTTGAACCCGCCACCCTCAGTATATGGGGCTGGCATCCTACTCACTGAGCCACAGGTGCCACCTTTTTTTTTTTTTTTTTTTTTGGAGACAGAGCCTCAACACACTCTGTCACCCTAGGTAGAGTACCGGGACATCATAGTTCACAGCAAACTTAAACTCCCATATTGGAGTGATCCTTTTGCCTCAGTCTCCCTAGTAGCTGGGACTACAGGCACTTACCACAACACCTGGCTAGATTTTTCTGTTTTTAGTGGAGATGGGGTCTCACTCTTGCTTAGGCTCATCTCAAACTCCTGAACTCAAGCAATCTACCCATCTTGGCCTGCCAGAGTGTTAGGATTACAGGCATGATCCACCATGCCTAGCCTATCAGTTTTTTGGCATTTTAAGAATAATAGACAGGGCTCAGCGCCTGTGGCTCAAGTGACCAAGGCACCAGCCACATACACCTGACCTGGTAGGTTCAAATCCAGTCTGGGCCCGCCATACAATGACGGCTGCAACCAAAAAATAGCTGGACCTTGTGGCACGTGCCTGTAGTCCCAGCTACTTGGAAGGCAGAGGCAAAAGAATAGGCAAAGGACAGGAGTTGGAGGTTGCTGTGAGCTGTGATGCAATGCCAGGGCACTCTACCAAGGGCAACAGCTTGAGGCTCTGTCTCAAAAAAAAAAAGAGTTTGGCACCCGTGGCTCAAGCAGCTAAGGCGCCAGCCACATACACCTGAGTTGGCAGGTTTGAACCCAGCCCGGGCCTGCCAAACAACAATGACGGCTGCAACCAAAAAATAGCCAGGCATTGTGGCGGGCGCCTGTAGTCCCAGCTACTTGGGAGGCTGAAGCAAGAGAATCACTTAAGCCCAGGAGTTGCAGGTTGCTATGAACTGTGATGCCACAGCACTCTACCCAGGGCGACAGCTTGGGGCTCTGTCTCAAAAAAAAAAAAAGAATAACAGAACTTTAGCAATACAATTAGGGGCCATTTTAAACAGAGAAACCATCATCAACAACAACAAAAAAACCCACAAAGTGTATTCAAAAAGTGGCACTAAATAGATCACACAAGGGACACTTGTTACAGTATGAGAGCTGAAATAAGAAGGCAGAGCTTTAGCTTATTCAACTTCAGCTAAGGACATGCACTTTGGGCAACTGAAATATTTTGCTGATCTGCACATGGCTCGGAATGAGCACAAAAACCACCATCAGTGTTGATTAGGGGATTACCAATAAATTTTAGCAAGTAGGTAAATTCACAAATACAAAATATGCAAATATACAAAATATGCAAATAATGAAGATTGACTATAGGTTAATGATTTTCATTATTAAGATGAAGAATCGGCAGGCATGGTGGCTCACACTTGTAATCCAAGCACTGTGGGTGGCTGAGGTGGGTATAGATGGCCTGAGCTCAGGAGAGTTCAAGACCAACTTGAGCAAGAGTGAGACCCCATCTCTACTAAAAAAATAGAAAACGAAACAAAACAA
Organism: Loris lydekkerianus; assembly: GCA_963574355.1. Classification (NCBI taxonomy): domain Eukaryota; kingdom Metazoa; phylum Chordata; class Mammalia; order Primates; family Lorisidae; genus Loris; species Loris lydekkerianus. The sequence continues at coordinate 5,386 of CAUYPK010094752.1, read as the reverse complement.
AACTAGCCAGGCATGGTGGCTCATGCCTGTAGTTCCAACTACTGGGGAGGTTACGGCAAGAGGATTGCTCAAGCCCAAGAAACTGGGGCTGCTGTGAGCTATGATTCCATGACACTCTACCCAGGGCAACAGAGTGCGATTCTGTCCCTAAAAAAAAAAAAAAAGAAGAAGAAATTGAAGATCAAAGAAGACAAGTAACTTGCCCAAAGTTTTTTAACAAGGGGGTTTTAAACACAGATCTTCTCAGCTTCAAAACCAAATGCACTTGACCACTATTCTTCTTCCCTGAAGTCTCTTAAGAAGGAACTAGTTAATTGTTTGGTTTTTTGTTTGTTTGTGTTTTGTTTTGTTTTGAGGCAGAGTATCAAGCTATTGCCCTGGGTACAGTGCCATGGCATCACAGCTCACGGCAATCTATGAAAACAGGGTATATGTTAGTTTATCTGGGCAGAGAGCTATTTTTCTTAGAGAAGCTAGATCTAAACTAGATCTTAGAAAAATCTGTGGACTGTGGTGATGCTTGTGGCTCAACGAGTAGGGCGCCGGCCCCATATACTGAGAGTGGCAGGTTCAAATCCGACCCCAGCCAAAATGCTGGGGGTTGTGGCAGGCACTTGTAGTCCCAGCTACTTAGAAAGCTGAGGCAAGAGCTGGAGGTTGCTGTGAGCTGTGACACCACAGCACTCTACTGAGGGCGACAAAGTGAGAATCCATCTCTAAAAAAAAAAGAAAGAAAGAAAAATCTGTGGACTAAAAATGTCTCTTGCATGTTTTTTTCAGTTAGGTTGTTTATGGTTGCAAGTAACAGAAAACTCCAGCTTGAATTATTTAAACAATAAGGAAGTTGTATTATTTCACACAACAGGCAAAAGAGTGGTTACTTAATGGGTTAATGTAGCAGCAAGTGACATTATCAAGGATGTACATACAGTTGGGTAGGCAACCTACAGGGTATCTACTATACCAGTAAATAGTGATTGTTTGGTATTGTTATGCCTGTAGGCTAGGGTCAGAAAATATATGGCATGCATACTAATATCCTGTAGACAGAATACATGTCGCTGATTAATAATGGTGTTCTTCAATGAGTCACATACTCAAAATCACAGGTCTACTATTTTTTTCCAAGAATGGCACAAATAACTACTCCCCCATGCATTTGGGGTGAAAGTTGACATTGTGCCCCATCATCCACGAATACTTTATTATTTATTTATTTATTTTTGAGACAGAGTCTCAAGCTGTTGCCCTGGGTAGAGTACCATGGTATTGTATCTCACAACAACCTCCTACTCTTGGGCTCAAGCAATCCTCTTGCCTCAGTTTTTCTATTTTTAGTAGAGACGGGGCTCTCGCTTTTGCTCAGGCTGGTCTCAAACTTGTGAGCTCAAGTTATCCATCCTCCTCAGCCTCCCAGAGTGCTAGGATTACAGGAGTGAGCCACCGCACCCAGCCATAAATTCTTTAGAGTAGAGTAACTCCTACAAACCAAGATAACTCTTCTACATAACCACAATGCAACTATCAAAATCAGGAAATTAACAGTGATAAATTACTACCACCTCATATTTGGAATTTATTCCAGTTTCACCCATTCTCCCCTTAATGTCGCTATTGGTTCTAACCAAAGATCAGATGTTTCATTTAGTTGTGTCCTTCAATCTGGAATTCCCTAAATTTCGGTATCTTATACTTTTGAAGTTTAGGGGCCAGTTATATTTTATAGAATATTCCTCAATTTGTGCTTGTTTGATTATTCCTCATGATTAGGGTCAGGGAATAGATTTTTGGCAGGATGACCTCAGGTGTGGTGCTGTGTTTTCCTCATTGCATGCCATCAGGTGGTACACAATTTCTTTCTTTCTTTTTTTTTTTTGAGACAGAGCCTCAAGCTGTCACCCTGGGTAGAGTACCATGGCATCACAGCTCACAGCAACCTCCAACTTGTGGGCTCAAGCAATTTTCCTGCCTCTGCTTCCAAAGTAGCTGGGACGACAGGTGCCTGCCACAATGCCTGCCTATTTTTTGGTTGTAGTTTGGCCGGGGCGGGGTTTGAACCTGCCACCCTCCACATATGGGGCCAGTGCCCTACCCACTGAGCCACAGGGGCCACCCAAAGTACTCTTTTTTTCACTTTGCAATTATTATTTATTTTGTGGAGAGGTATTTTGACACTATGTAAATATTCTATTCCGCTTCAAAATTTCACTTTCTGGTTTTAGTATCCTTAGCAAATATTTCTTGGTTGATTGGATGGTTACTGTCATGGCCTCCAAAAGATGATTTTCTAATTCCAAAATCCTTTTTGCATTTATTCATTAATATTTGTCTCTAAATAAAAATCTCTCTGGCCAGGCTCCTGTAATCCTAGCACTCTGGAAGACCAAGGCGGGTGGATTACTTGAGCTCAGGAGCATGGGAGCAAGAATGCAATCCCATCTCTAAAAATAGATAGGCGTTATGATGGATGCCTGTAGTCCCAGCTACTCGGGAGGCTGAGGCAAGATGATCACTTAAGCCCAAGAGTTTGAGGTTGCTGTGAGCAAGTTGCAGTAAGCTATGTTTGCACCCCTGCACTCTACCCTGGGCAACAAAATCTTTATTCCCTTGCTTCCTTCTTCTCTTCCTTATCTGCCTTTTTGCCTACCTCCCTTTCTCCTCTCCATGTTATTTGTTTATTTATTTAGAGATAGTATCTCCCTGTGTTGCGGGGCTAGCTGGGCAGTGGCATCATCATAGCTCACTGCAACCTCAAACCCCTAGGCTCAAGGGATTCCCTCCCCCAAAACTGATGGGATTACAAGCGTGAGCCACTGCCCTTCTCTCGTTTTCTTGTTAGTAGCGTTCCATGGCATTATTATAGCTCCCAGCAACCTCTAACTCTTGGGCTCACATGGTCCTCTTGCCTCAGCCTCCCAAGTAGCTGGGACTACAACTCCCAGTCACAACTCCCAGCTATTTTTAGGGAGGGGGACTTGCTCTTGCTCAGGCTGGTCTGGAACTCCTGAGCTTAACCAATTCACCCTCCTTGGCCTCCCAGAGTGCTAGATTATAGGCGTGAGCTACTGGGCCTAGGTGATAAACACCTTTAGAATAGGAACCATTTGTGCTGTGAATTTTAGTTTAGTAGGCTGTTTAATCTGGCAGTGATTTACAGACTAACTTTTGAGAGAGCTATCTTTAAAGCAGAGGTTCTCATCCTGTGGGTTGCGACCCACAGGAACTGTAAAAGGGCTGCAGCATTAGAAAGGTTGAGAACCACTGCTTTAAAGAGTAAAAGGAAAGAAAATCCAGTTAGATTGCTCTGCTTTCAGAATTAGCTTCAAATGAGAGGACTATTTTTCATTATTTTTCTTACTAGAAAATATCAGCATTTCAATTCTTGAATTAGATAAGCCTGGATTCAGATAATCAGTTTGCAACTTGCTAGCTGTATTTTTTTTTTTTTTTTTTTTTTTTTTTTTTTTTTGAGACTGAGTCTTACCTCATCACCCTCAGTAGAGTGCTGTGGCCTCATAGCTCACAGCAACCAAAACTCTTGGGCTTAAGCGATTCTCTTGCCCCAGTTTCCCAAGTAGCTGGGACTATAGGCACCCACCACAACACCCGGCTTTTTATTGAAAAAGAGTTGAAGATAAAAGTAAATACTTTGGGAGGCCAAGGTAGGAAAAATTAGCTGTGCCCAGTTAGATGTGTGATCTTGAGCAAGTCTCTTAAACTCTCTGAACTTTGTCTTTTATCTTTGGAGTGTTTAACCTCATGAGCTTCAGAATAAGAAAGCCTAGCTTTCAATTTTGCTGCTGCTTCTTATTCATATAGACTTGGGCAAGCTGTTTAACCTTTCTGACCTTCAATAAACAGACCTACTTCAAAGGTTTGTCATGTCAGTGCTTAGTGTGGTGCCTAGTTACATCTCGTGTTCAATCATTGTTAAATTTATTGCTCTTTTTTCAATTTTGAAAAAAGTATAATAAATATCTACAGCAAAAATGGTTGGGAAGAGGCTGGATCCAGTAGTTCACATCTGTAATCCCAGAATTTTGAGAGACCTTGCAAAATCCACCATGGTCTTACCTAGAAAATATACGTAGTAAAAGTACATGTCCTGGAGTCCCAGAAGAGTTGACGATAAAAGTAAATACTTTGGGAGGCCAAGGTAGGAAAATTGCTTGGGGCCAGGAGTTTAAGACTACCCCAGGCAACATAGCGAGGCCCTGTCTCTACAAAAACTAAACAAATAGCCTGTAATCCCAGCTATTTGGGAGGATCGCTTAAGGTCAGAAGTTCAAGGTTACAGTGAGCTGTGATCAGACCACTGCACTCCAGCCTGGGCAACAGAGGAAGACCTTGTCTCAAAAAAAAAAAAAAAAGAAAAGAAAAGAAAGGTGGGGTGGCACCTGTGGCTCACTTGGTAAGGCGCTGGCCCCATATACTGAGGGTGGCAGGTTCAAACCTGGCCCCAGCCAAACTGCAACAAAAAAAATAGCCGGGCATTGTGGTGAGCGCCTGCAGTCTCAGCTACTCGGGAGGCTGAGGCAAGAGAATCGCCTAAGCCCTGGAGTTGGAGGTTGCTGTGAGCTGTGTGATGCCTCAGCACTCTACTGAGGGCCATAAAGTGAGACTCTGTTTCTACAAAAAAAAAAAAAAAAAGATTTAAAAACTTTATTTTATTTTTATTTAGAGACAGAGTCTCACTCTGTTGCCCCCGGTAGAGTGCCATGGTGTCACAGCTCACAGCAACCTCCAGCTCTTCGGCTTAGGCAATTCTCTTGCCTCAGCCTCATGAGTAGCTGGGACTACAGGTGCCTGCCACAACGCCAGGCTATTTTTTGTTTGCAGTTTGGCCAGGGCTGGGTTCAAACCCGCCACCCTTGGTTTATGGGGCCAGCGCCCTACTCACTGAGCCATAGGCACTGCCCCAGTTTTCATGAATTTTGACTATACTCTTTGTAAACTGCAAGCTGGCTCTGAGTTTTTTTAAAAGCCATTCTACACTTCATCAAATTCCTACACTTACCACTTTTTTATACACTGGGATGCTACAGAAGGCAGCGAGTAGGCATATCAACTCAGAAGTGACTGGGTAATGCTCCTTTGATCCTAAGGTCCTGCTCCTGAGATGGCTGATACCATTCACTTCTTCCCCATGAGCGGCTTGATTTGGACTGCAAAAAGGGAAAAGGAAAAGCAAGTGGAAAGAAATGTTGCAAAATCTATTTTTTTTTTTTTTTGGTAAATGCACAACTTTATTTATTTATTTATTTATTTTTATTGTTAAATCATAGCTGTGTACATTAGTGCAATCGCCTGTACCCATTCTAAGATGCACCATAGATGTGGCCCCACCCATTACCCTCCCTCCACCAAAACCTCCCCCCTCCCTTCC
>CAUYPK010094750.1:0-23748 GCA_963574355.1 Loris lydekkerianus | reverse complement strand
CAGCAACCTCCAGCTCTTGAGCTTAGGCGATTCTCTTGCCTCCTTCTCCCGAGTAGCTGGGACTACAGGCTCCCACCACAACGCCCGGCTATTTTGTTGTTGTTGTAGTTTGGCCAGGGCTGGGTTTGAACCCGCCACCCTTGGCATATGGGGCCGGCGCCCTATTCACTGAGCCACAGGCGCCACCCTAGAGTCACATTTCTGTATTTCCTCCTTTAAACCCAGGAGCCCCCCAGCCTCATCCTTGCACTTATCTCTTCCTTATCTACATTCATTGCCTAGATTGTCCCAACTGGTCCCTTGGCTTCGAACACAGCCTCGAACTGATGTCAACAGCCTCCTGTTTCTTGCCCATGATATGTCCAGCTACGGGTTTGACCTCTCCATTTGAATGTCCAATTGGCTAATCAAACACAACATGTCTCACATGAGTTACGAAGCTCCCCTCTCTGCCAAATCCACTTCTCTAAGAGCCTTCCCTATTTTATACCTGGTACCTGCATCCTTCCAGACTCTCAGGTTGGAAATCTAGGCGTCATCCTTGGCACCTGTTTTTCACACTCACATCCAATCTGTTTGCAGGTTCCATCAGGTACACGATTACACTGCACGCCCAGGTCCATGCATCTCTCCCACCCCCACCACCTCCACCATGGTCCAAGCGCTACCTTCTTGGTCCTGGACAATTGTAATAGTATTTTTACTGCTCTTCCCCTCACCTGCTGTAGACCATCATAGCACTCAGAATTCTCCATAACACTGCCTCCCCGCCCCCACAATTTCATTCATCTGCTCAAAACCCTCTGACAGATTTTCAAATCACTAACCAAAAAAAGCAAAGTTCTTTAAAAAAAAAACAACAACCTGTCTTTACAGTGATATTTAGATAAAGCCTATTTAAATGTTTCCACTCTCAGATATTTTTTAGCGACAGGGGTCTCATTATGTTGCCGAGGCAGGTGCAGTCATAGCACACTTCAGCCTTGAGCACCTGCCTGTTTCATGAGAAGCTGGGATTCCAAGTACACGCCCCTGCACCTGGTCTCTTAGACATTTTTGTGCAGAACAGTTAGGACTTTATTAAAAGTTCTAGTGTGATGAAAATATGTCAAAAACCAGTGTATGGTGCCCCATGATTGCATTAATGTACACAGATATGATTTGATTAAAAAAAAAAAAAAGTTCTACTAGTCCTCCTTTTTTTTTTTTTTTGAGACAGAGCCTCAAGCTTGTCGCCCTGGGTAGAGTGCTGTGAGATCATAGCTCACAGCAACCTCGAACTCCTGGGCTCAAGTGATTCTCCTGCCTATGCTTCCAGAGTAGCTGGAACCACAGGTGCCTACCACAATGCCTGACTATTTTTTGGTTGCAGCCATCATTGTTGTTTGGCAGGCCCAGGCTGGATTCGAACCCCCCAGCTTGGGTGTATGTGGCTGGCGCCTTAACCACTTGACCCACAGGTGCTGAGCCATAGTTACCCTTTTTGAGTATTCTTCAAACCTTTGAAATGTCCAAGTAGCGATTTGGATATCTGTCTGGTAAACTGCCACTGTGAAATAACATTTAAAATAAGTGGGAAAAGGAGAGGTAGCAAAATCTTTTATTTGGGATTTATATGTACATATATATGTGTGTGTATGTATATGGCACACTACGTTAAATTGCACACGAACTGTATGGCTACCCTGTGTATCACAAAATCTAGTAAAAGATGCTCAATATCAATAATCATTAGGAAATATAAATCGAAACCACAATGAGATAATCACTTCATTCCCATTAAATGACTGCTATAAAAAAACAAAAACAAAAACGAAACAGGAAATAACAAGGGTTGGCATGGATGTAGAGCAGTTTGAACCCTTGTGCACTGTTGGTGAGAATGTAAATGGTGCAAGCACAGTGGCAAACAGTACGGTAGGTCCTCTAAAAATTAAAAATAAAATGACCATCTGATGCAAAAATTTCACTTATGGGTAAATACCCAGCAGAATTAAGCAGGGTCTCAAAGAGGTACTTGTATACCCTGTTTATAGCAGTATTATTCACAGGATCTAAATGGTGGATACAACCCAAGTGCCCCTTAACAGATGAGTGTGGCTTAGCTACAGAATGGGATATTATTAAGCCTTTAAAAAGGAAGGAAATTCTGACTTATGCTACAATGTGAAGACCTTAAGCTAAATTGGCCAGGCGCGGTGGCTCACGCCTATAACCCTAGAAGGCTGAAGTAGGTGGATTGTTTGAGCTCACAAGTTTGAGATCAGCCTGAGCAAAAGTGACCTCTGTCTCTACTAAAAATAGAAAAACTGAGGCAAGAGGATCACTTGAGTCCAAGAGTTGGAGGTTGCTGTGAGCTATGATGCCACGGCACTCTACCCAGGGTGACAGCTTGAGACTCTGTCTCAAAAAGAAAAAAAAAAAAAGACATTATGCTAAATAAAATAAGCCAGTCACAGAAGGCTCAATAGTGTATTATTCCACTTATAGGAGATACCTAGAGTCATCAAATTCATAGAAATAGAAAGTAGAACAGTGGTTGCTAGGGGCGGGGGAGGGGGAACAGAAAGTTAGTATTTTATGAGTAGGGAGTTTCAGTTTTACAAAATGAAAAGAGTTCTAGAGATTTGTGGTGATGATGGTTGCAGAACATGAATGTACTTAACCAATGAACTGTACACTTAAAAAATGGTTAAAATGGTAAATTTTATGTTATGTGTCTTTTGCCACAATAAAAAAATTGGAGAATACCATAAAACCCCTAGATCTCTCAGACCATATGTCCTCTGCCCAGATCCCTCCTCACTCACTCCATTCCAGCCCCCCTCTCCTTGTTCTGGATCCTCAAACAGGCCAAGCATGTCTCTGCCTCAGGGCCTTTGCACTGGCTGTTGTTGCTGCCTGGAATGCTCTTCCCACAGGTATCTATATGACTCTTTCCCTCACCTCCTTCACTCTCTGCTCTGTTCACAAGTCTCCTTTTCAGAGAGGCCTTTCCTAATTACCCTGCAAAAAAGCATCCACTGATGGCATAACTAGACCCTAACCCTTTTACTTTGCCTTGTCTTCATAACAGTTGCTCCTAGTTGATCTGGTCTCTTCTGTCATGAAGCGTCTGTTTTGGAAGGAAGTATGTCCTCCATTATAAATCATGTGATTCCTTCCCACCCCAGCCCTGTTCTAGGCAGAAGCAAAGTACCATAGACCACCACAGGACCACAGTCCACCCCTGGGCCATAAACCACCATTGTCCTATGGGACAGCATTTTTCCACAAACCCACAATTTCTCCATTACATTTTTATACATCATGGACTGTAACCTATGTGAGTTTTTTAATCTTTAAACTCCCAGCATTGAGTGAGCTCAGGGCCTGGTACATAGCGGACCAAATAGGTTTCGAATGCATGAATGATGAAATAAATGACGATGTAAATAAAATAACTCTAGCCCCAAACCTATTCATGTGTGTTGTTTATCTACTTATTATCATTACAAACCTTAGATAAACATTCCTGCTGTAACCTGAAATAATTTGTATGATAATAGATGTTTCCAAAACGATAATTATATGCCAGAGGCTTTATACAAATCATTCCTGATTTTTGCAGCAATACCCCAAGCAGAGATTGCCTGCCCATTTACTGGGGAAGAAATCAAGGCATAGAGAGTGGGTAAGAACTTAAGGGAATTTATATAGTGAGGGAGGACATTACCAAGGCAAGCTCCACATCTGGGCCTGTCCTAGTATGCTTATTTACCCAGCTCTCTTTTTTTTTTTTCCAGATAGAATCTCACTCTGTTATTCTGAGTGGAGTGCTATGGAAGCATAGCTCACAGCAACCTCAAACTCCCGGATTGGAGCAATCCTCTAACCTCACCCTCCCAAGTAGCTGGTACTACAAGTGTGTGCCACAATACCTGGCTAGTTTTTCTATTTTTAGTAGAGATGAGGTCTCGCTCTTGCTCAGGCTGGTCTCAAACTCCTGAGCTCAGCACCTGCCTCAACTTTCCAGAGTGCTAGGATTACAGGCATGAGCCACCGAACCCGGCCTAGAAATTAATTTTCAGACCAGGCTTGATGGCTCATTCTAGGAGGCTGAGACAGGAGGATTGCTCAAAGCCACAAGTTCGAGGCCAGCCTGAGCAAAATCAAGACCCCTCCCCCCCATCTCATTGCCATAAAAAAAAAACAGAAAACATTAGCCAGAGGTAGTGATGCATCCTTGTAGTCCCAGCTACTGGAGCCTGAAGCAGGAGGATCGCTTGAGTCCAGGAGTTTGAGGTTGCAGTGAGCTCTGATGACACCCCTGCATTCTAGCCTGGGGGACAGAACAAGGCTCTGTCTCCAAAAAGAGAAAGAAAGAAGAAATTAATTTTCAGATCACCTGCAGGGTGAGAAAAAATTAGATGCCATCTTTCTTGTTACTCTCTGGGGTTAACTCTCATTCTCAAGGGATTCTGTTTCCTGGGGGTTCATTCCTTCTCTTTCGGTTTTTTCCTTTATCCCCTACATTTATCATCCTCCCTTATTTTTCTTCTTCAGCATTTTTCTTTGACTCTTGCCCACCCGCTGACTTTTCCCTCTTTGCCTGCATTTCAGCGTCTCATCTGTCTCTCTTTGTTACCCCACCAGATGAGGGCCAAGTCATTTGTTTACTTGAGAGTCTGAGCTGAGAAAAGAAGTTAAAAATCTCTCCACACATTAAAACAAAGAAACGAACATTTTATATTCCCTTTCATGGTCAAAAGATGATCCTTTCTTCCCCTTCACAAAATCCATTTAGGTGTTTATAGGCCAGTTATCTTAACAATGACCATCCTTGCTTTTTTCTTTGCGCCAATTAACATTCTTAATTGCCTCGCTCTAACTGTCTCGCTTTTTGTATGTTGGGTAGAGCTCTCTGACAAGTTTATTTTTAATTATAATTTATATTGTAAAGACAGATAGCTATTTATGACAGTAAACTTTCCAGTGTGCTGGGCTTTTAGTCTTTAGGCTTTGTTATAATAAAGAACGCTTGCAGCAAACTTAAAGAAGTCCTTTCTCAATAACATTTTTTTAAAGACAGAATTCACAAGAGGCACTTTTGGGGAGCACAGAGGGGTATTTGTGCCTAGTAGGTACCCCCCACACACACAAAAAAAAAGGCAAGAGAAACTTTTAAGAAAGATTTTGGTTTCCCTGGTGGTCTAGTGGTCAGGAAAAAAAGTAAAATAAAAAATAAACATAAAGAAAGGTTTTGGGTGCCAGCACAGAAATATTTAAGTAAATGAATCAGAACTGTTGAAAAAAGAGGGGTGGCAAGGGGGAAAAATGAAATGGAAAGTGTCTCTGGCCGAAAAATTGTTCAATCAATTGAACCTTCGACTTGTTTTTGAAAATCTATACATTTCTCCTACTCAGTTGTGCAATATGTGAGTGTACTGATAAGCCTGTTTATGGGATGACCCATTTAACTTGATCACTCATGTTACTGAGGCCCAGCTCTTGCACAAGAGCCCACAAAGGGAATAAGATATTTGAAAAAGCTCTTGAAGGGTTGTGAATTCGTGAAACATCAACACGCATTTAAGAAAGACTCAAGGTGGTAGGCCTTGAGAAAAGAATTCCAAAATTGGGACGGAGCTGTATAAACAAGGATGTTCCTTGAAGTGTTATCTGGAATAAAAAGATCTCAAATATATAATAGAGGTTGGTTAAGGAAATGAAAGTTTCATCCACAGAGTGGGGGGAAAGATGATAAAACGCATTCACGAAGACTTGTTTTAATGCAGTAGAAAGGGCTTATGATATCCTGCCCAGTAAAATAAACAGAATCCCAAAATGTTATCTTTCTCTAATCTGCAGGAGAAACAGATAAATTACTCAAATCATCACAGGAGTGAATATAAGACTGCAATTGTGCAATCTTTGAGGGAAAGGGTCAGAATGCTGGGGTTTGATTTAGTTGGGAAGGTTAAGAAGACTTCTGCCCTGGGGAAGGTACAGGGATTTGGCTGTGATTTAATAAAGTTTTTTTTTAGTAAGTATTTTACTTTTTTTTGTTGTTGTTTTAAATATTAGGTAGATGCTAACATGGCCTTGAAATCATATTACCTGTAAGCTTGGGTATTACTGACATTTTGAGTCAGGTAATTCTTTGTTGTGTGTGTGTGGGGGGTTGACCATGATTGTTAAATCATCCTGCCCATTGTAGGGTGTTTAACATGCTCCCTGGCCTCCACCTGCAACTGCGTGCTGTGCCAGACTGCTGCTTATACACTATCACGAGCAGCAGGTGACTCACGGAAAAAACCACCAGTAGCACAAACTTTTTAATTCCTAGTCCATCAAAGAACCTGCAGGAGGGAGTATCATTTCTGACAACTCATTCTTGCTTTCATAAACTTGCTGGGGGAAAAAAAATTAATTTCCTTTTCATTAATTTTTTTTTTTTTTTAGTACACAATACATGGGCTGCAACTCAGAAGACTAATTTGAGCTAGAAATTGTTCAATACCAATTTGGAATTGATGAAATGACAACAAGCAGAGAGATATTAAAATGGGGGGAGGATTCATCTGTTAAGTGGTGATTATTGCAATTAGCTGACTTGGCAACCATAAATTATCCCAGGAGAAGGGCTCTGGGCCAGGATACTCAGAAAAGTGGATGTTTGGCCCCATAATAAAGCAGTCTCCCTGCATGACAAATAGGATTTCAGAGGTAAATTTAGCTCAACTTCTAAATCTCTAGAATTTGAGGAGTGCCTTCCAGACATTGAGACTTCCATTTAAGGTAGGCAGATACCAAATTTGCTGTGAAATATGAAAGTCCATGTTGAGAAAAACCCACTATCTATCTATCTATCTATCTATATATATATATATATATTTTTTTTTTTTTTCCCCCATTTTTGGCCGGGGCTGGGTTTGAACCCACTACCTCCAGTATATGGGGCCAGAACCCTACTCCTTTGAGCCACAGGCACTGCCCGAAAAACCCACTTTTTATCCACTTCTTATACTTCCTGAATCCAAACCTGACATTTCTCAAATTGAAGTGGCAGTGGTTACTAAGTCAGTCAACTGTGCTGACGAGAGAATAGAGATCCAAAGTCGTGACACTTTTGGCTCAGCACCCATAGCTCAGTGAATAGGGTGTGCCAGCCACATATACCAAGGCTGGTGAGTTCAAGACCGGCCCTGGCCTGCTAAACAGCAATGACAACTGGAACCAAAAAATAGCTGGGCATTGTGGTGGACACCTATAGCCCCAGTTACTTGGGAGGCTGAGTCAAGAGAATCCCTTAAGTCCATAAGAGTTTGAGGTTGCTGTGAGCTGTGATGTCACAGTACTCTACCAAGGGTGACAGTGAGACTCTGTCTCCAAAAAAATAAGTGTTGATACTTTTGCCACAGCAGATCATGATTTATGGGACCCACCTTGCCACTTCAGTGATTTCAAGCTTGAGATGCTGGGAATCCCACATACGAAAAAAAAAATACATAATTGTGGTCGGTTCAATTATAGGGATAGCCAGGTATTTAATTGCCTCCTTAAAAACAACCTCAGGCTCGGTGCCTGTGGCTCAAGTGGCTAAGGCACCAGCCACATACACCTGAGCTGGTGGGTTCAAATCCAGCCCAGGCCCGCCAAACAACAATGACGGCTGCCACCAAAAAAATAGCCGGACATTGTGGCGGGGGCCTGTAGTCCCAGCTACTTGGGAAGCGGAGGCAGGAGAATCGCTTAAGCCCAAGGAGTTGGAGGTTGCTGTGAATTGTGATGCCACAGCACTCTACCCAGGGCGACAGCTGGAGGCTCTGTCTCAAAAAAATAAAAATAAAGCTGATTAAAAAAACAGCTCCACCTATCGTAAAACTCACCCACTGTGAGTATATAGTTCAATGTTTTTTAGTAAATTTATATGGTTGTGCAACTGTCATCATCATCATCTGGTTTATAATTTGCCTCCCCTGAAATTGTGGTAAAATACTCTTAACATCAGAATTACTGCCTTATCCATCTTTAAGTGTAGTGTTCATTAGTGTTACATACATTCATATTGTTGGACAACCAATCTCCAGATTCTTTAAAATAAATAAATAAATAAATGTGATTGTGTATACCTAAGGCACACGACACAAAGTTACGCTGCGCATAGACAAGAGGAAGAAGGTTGCTGTCGTGAAGCAAATTAACATAGCCCTCCTGCATAATTACCCTGGTTTGTTTTTGCTTTTGTTTCTGTGGCAAAAGCAGCTAAAATCTACACATTTATCTAGATCCCTTTTCGTCTTGCAAAACTGGAACTCCACGCCCATTGAATATTAACTTCCCTTTTTCCTTCTCCCCAGGCACTGGCAACCACCATTCTGCTCTCTGTCCTGATGAATTTGACTACTTTGTGGTTTTTTTCCTTCTGTGACTGGCTTATAGCACTCAGCATAATGTCTTCAAGGTTCAATCCCATTGTAGCATCTGTCAGAATTTCCTTCCCTTTTAAAGCTAAACAATATTCTGTGTTTGCATATGCCATATTTTATCTATCCATTCATGTGCTTCTGGGTATGTGAGTTGTTTCCACCTTTTAGCTCTTATGAATAATTCTGCTGCAAACATGGATGTGTCAATACGTCTTTGAGACCCTACTTTCAACTTTTCCAGGTATATATACCCAGAAGAATCATTTCTATAGTGGGTGCACCATTTTACATTCCCACTGACCATTAATACTTTATTTTATATTCAAGTCCCCAAAGTCATTCACTGTCCACTGATTGGGTCATTACTTACTTATTGTGAGTAATTCTTGTGTCCCATTACTGTGGCTAAGTGTCAGGGACACGTTAGTGAAGGTAGGTGCCCTCTTGGAGTCTGCAGTATGGTAAAGAAGCAATAAATAGATATATAGTTAATCTATCATTAAACGTTTTGAACTATGCTATAAAAAGAAAGACTTGGCTTCTAGAAGATCAAACACATTAATGGGAGAGCAGCGGAAGGGAGAAAGTTTCCTTGCAGGAAAAAAAGCAGAGGTAAGGTTTTGTGGAGAGAGTCAGAAGATCTGCCTTCCACTGAGACCTGGAAAGTTACCCTTTACCTGGAAAGTTGCTGGATTCATGATTCAGCATGAATTTGTTAGCACTCACAAGTCATGGAAGGGAGCTGTGGGCTTTAGTTTTCCCATCAATTAAATGGGAATAAAAATGGATTTTAGTGAGAATGACATGGAATTATGTATCCCAAATCTTTTTATGAAATCTTCTTATAAAACCTCAGTATTGGCCGGGCGTGGTGGCTCACGCCTGTAGTCCCAGTGCTGTGGGAGGCTGAGGCAGGTAGATTGCCTGAGCTCAGAGGTTCAAGACCAGTATGAACAGCAGTGAGCCAGAGTAAGACCCCGTCTCTACTAACATCAAAAACCGAGCATCGCCAGAGGAAGAAGAAAATGAACAACAAAAAAGAGTGCTTCAAACAAGGAAGAATGTACAAGCAAGTTAAAATAAAATAAAAAATTCAAAAAAAAAAAACCACCTCAGTATTCATAGACTGCTGAAAAATACACCACCCTTAATTACTTTTCCCGAAAATTCCTGCCTGGCATAAACATTGAAAATGAGGGGATTATAATATAATCCAGTGGCCTTGTGATTTCAAGATTGTCCTTTTTTAAGCACTAAAGGAGGCAAGAAAATTGTCACCTTTCTCTGCTGCACCCCGTTTCTCTTTTTCTTTTCTTTTTTTTTTTTGAGACAGAGTCTCACTATGTCACCCTCCGTAGAGCACTGTGTTATCACAGCTCACAGCAACCTTAAACTCTTGGGCTTAAGTGATTCTCTTGCCTCAGCCCCCAAGTAGATAAGACCACAGGCGCCCGCCACAACACCCAGCTATTTTTTGGTTGTAGTTGTCATTGTTGTTTAGCAGGCCTGCGCGGGGCTCGAACCCAGCAGCCTTGGTGTATGTGGCCAGCACCCTACTCACTGAGTATAGGCTCTAAGCCTGCTGCACCCTGTTTAATAAGAGGATTAGTTCTTTAAAATATTGATTTAGTCCAAAGGGCACACTTCAAGATGCAGGTTTTCCATCCCTGGATCATATAAACCCAATGATCTAACAAAAGACCTAACGCTAAAATGTTTAATATTATCCTTTACTCAGATCATTTTCTTTTCTAACTTGGGTCCCACCCAGGTCTTTTGGTTACTTAAAAACTAACTTCTGATTAGGGACTTTCCTTCTGCTATACCCTCCCATCATCCTCTGCTTTGCTATGGGGTCATGTTCATTTTCCACATACTGGCTTCTGGCTGTAACACTAAAATCGTAGGTCGATTAAAAACACGTACTTACTATGTTCTTTTCTTGATATGGCATTCAAGGAAGTTTTCCATTTGAAAGAAACTTGTTGAAATTATCTGTTGGAGTGATTTCCACAACCTTAGATTTTTCCAGAGCAGTTTTAATTTAACACATATTTACTATACTCCAATTTTTCTTTTTAGATATTTCATCTATATTCAGCTGTTGCTGGATGACAGCTATTGGGGAGTGATGGGAAGAATTTTGAAGTCAGACTTAGGAATTGATCACCAGCTCAGCCACTTCCTAATGAAATCATTTCACGTTCTTGAGCCTCAATTTTTTCATTATCAAAATGGAAAAAACAGTCAGGCTCTGTAGCTCACACCTGGAATCCTACTGCTATGGGAAGCCAAGGCGGGTGGATTGCTTGAGCTCAGGAGTTCAAGACTAGCCTGAGCAAGAGGGAGACCCCAGCTCTACTAAAAATAGAAAGAAAAAAAAAAAACCCAGGATCTCTTGAGTCCAAGAGTTTGAGGTTGCTGTGAGCTATGATGAAACCACAGCACTCTATCCAGGGTGACAGAGGAAGACTGCCTAAAAAAGGGTGGGGGGGGGAGAAAACAATAGTATCCACCTCCCTGAGAATAAAATAAGACAGTGTGCATTTAGTACAGTTCATGCCATGCACTGGGGCTCAATTAATTATTATTGCTATCACTTGGAGATTCAAGTGGTACAATTTCATTTTGTTTTAAGCAGAAATGGCTAATGTGTTACAACTATCACTTACGAAAATAAACAAACGCATATATAAATAAGTAAATCTCATAAATGAAGTTTTCCTTAAACCAGTGATATTTTTTGAGCTGTAAACCTACTGTGCACTCAGATTTGTAAGTTACATCTCCTGCCATATTTCCCTTACACAGAAAAGGTGTTGGGAATATCAGTAGATTAGTCAGCAAGGCAGGTGTGAATTGGCCTTTTTACTCAGGATCGGAATTCTAAAATGCTTCCATGTATTATTAAACCGAATTCTTATCTTTTCAACAGAGCTGTTAGCTATAATTCTATCTTCTTTGGTTTAGATGTTACACATAAAACACCACAAAACATAGTCAAACAGAGACTCAAATAATTGGAGATGAACCTTCCTTTAAGAAAATTTTATTGATGCCCATGGGTATCAAAGATTCAAGCTGATTTATGTTCTGCCTTGGGTTGTCCAAACACCCCAGCTGAACACATTTATAAGCCCAGCATTCTGTTTTGCTTGCATTGCTGATGAGCTTACAAGCTGGGAAGGTGATGAATAACTAACTAATCAAGAAAATGCAATGCACAAATGTGGAGAGAGGGTTTATAGTTGTACAGTCCCTTACAATGAAGTAAATATCAAAGAAAGACGAATGCTTGGAGGTGTTATGAAAGTCCCAGAGACTTAAAAGGCTGAAGGTTTCATTATTCATTCTGCATTTATTGAGCATTTACATTGTACAAAACAGCCAAAATAAATATACATAGGTTTACAGGATAAATGTAGGTCTCATATACACATGCACACTCAACTCTAGAAAATTCCAGGCATCCCTGGGTCAGAATGATAAAATCACTTTGAACTATACACCTTTTTGTAATAAAGCTTGTATTGCAAAATATTCCAATAATGATTAGTAACACCCAGTTATTCTGACAATGCCCCATTCCTGATCCAGGGAAAATGTAACAGCATTGTCTTAGTAATAAAATATGATGTTATCACACGTTAGTTACAGCTCGTGGGGAGGGGAATGCAATCCCTTGCTGTTTTGATATTATCTCTGACTATGCTTGCTTATAATCTGACTTTTCTACATTTGGTAACCAATTATTTTAAAGTTAAATAAAAAGCAAGATTCCCATTGTAACAACAAACTAACCCTTGTGTATAAGAATCCTGGGGCTGTTATTCAGCATTTAAAGGAGATAGATCATGGTGCGTTATTTCCAAGCTCAGTCTAAGAGTTGAGGTGTGTTTGGAGGGGGCTGAATAACACTCTTCAGTATCCTCAAAACGCAATCTAAACACTTTCATCAAAAATAATATGGGCGGGGACACGAGTCACATGTCAGGGTTGGGGGTGTTTGTTCTTTTGTTTTTTTGTTTTCGTAGATGTAAAAAATGACGCCGAAATATTCCCCTGTGAAATGACTTTCCTCCCCGGCTGGTGGACATTAGCCATATAAAAGTAATTTTTGGAGCATTACCACCAAATACATCCGTTCCAAAACCTTTTAAGTACGCTCCTAGTTTTTAATTAGAAATATTCCCCCCACTCCTTTTTTTCTTTTCCTCTCCGAGGACTCAGATAGTTGGAGCGAGGATGGTCCCCCTCGGATTTCGTCCACGCCGCGGCCAATCTGAGCTCGGATGCTAATTAGCTGTGCTCCCCTGACCAACACGCCTTTGTCGCAAGTAGGGCCGGACTACAAAGCCCAGAATGCCTCGCCCCTCCCTGATCAATGAGGGCTTATTTAAATGATCTCTGAGGTCTTGGACCCAGGCCAATCAGCTGTCAGGGCTCATGATAAATCGCAATGCATTATTGATAATAATAATTACTGGGACATGCGCGTTCCGGCCGAAGGGGAGTAAATTTCTCAACTCCAGGAATTTGTGGCGGAGAGGGCAAATAACCGCGGCTCTCCCGGCGCCCCGATGCTCGCACCATGTCGAGGCGCAAGCAGGCGAAACCCCAGCACATCAACTCGGAGGAGGACCAGGGTGAGCCACAGCCGCAGCAGCCGACCCTGGAGTTTGCAGATGCGGCCCCAGCGGCGCCGGCGGCGGGGGAGCCGGGTGAGTCGGGCAGGGGCGCCCGCCCGGGGAGGGGAGTTTCCCGGACGGACGCGGGATCCTCGAGGGCGCGGGCTTCGGGGAGCTGGCGGCGTCCAGCGCAAACCCTGGTGCGGAGATTTGGGGTCCAGCTCCAGTAAAGAGAAGCAGCAACCTCGTTCTCTGCACTCCCGCCCCCTCGCAAATTATACACTTTTTCTTTTCTCTCTAGTGTAAGTTAACTCCCCAGCTCTCTCCCACCTTATTGTAAAATTGACCCCCACCCTCACTCCTCAAAGGGTTCCCTCTCCTTGTCCTCAGCCCCTCTCTTAATTGGTTCCACTGCCCTCACTAGAGCCCCCCTGGTGACTTAAGTTCCCCCTCCCTTGCGCCGCTTTTAAAAGAAAGGACCCCAGGGCTCCCCACCCTCTCCACCACCCCCTGGGGGCTTTTCTAGTGGGCTGGAGGAGGGGCGCACCCCTGGAAGACCCGGGAGGAGGGCGATCTGTTGCACGCGCCCCTGCCGGGCCGAGCGGGGGGAGGGGGCGCGACCTCTCCCCACCCTCGGGAGCCGGGGTGCCGGCCACCCGCGCTGCGGAGCGGGTCGTTAGGGCCAGAGGTGGGGGAGGAGGGCACAACATTTCCCTTTTTGAAATGTTTCTTTTTTTGGTTTTGGTCTTTTCACTCCGGGCCGCGCCGCCCGCCGATCTTCGCCCTAACCTTTCGGGGCCTGACCTCCAGCCATCTTTGATTTCCGACTTCCTAAAAATAACCGCGGGCAGCCCGAGGGATGCGAGCCCCTGGGGGCCAGGGTGGCGCGCGCGCCGCAGCCCCGCTGGGGAGCACTGGCCTAGCATTCTGCGTGTCTTTTCTGGGGCTCTCAGATCTCCAAATTCGCGCCCCTGGGGTGAAAGGGGAGAGGTCGGGCTGCGGCTGGGCGGTCGCGGCCAGGGCGAGCTCCCGCGGCTGACCCGGCCCATGCTTCCGAAGCGAGAGGCTCCCAGGTCGAAAGGAGTTCGAGACCCCGGCCGGGCCCGGAGCGGTGGGGCACACTCCGCCCCCACACGCTTATTCATAGAGGTTTTGGGAGCGAGTCGATTTCTCTCTATCTTCTTCTCGTCCCGGCCCGCCAAATTGTCGCCTGATAAGTTTTTAGCGTAGACGTGGGGGGAGGGGCGTTTAAACCTCCTCCGCGGTCCCTTCCCTTCCTTCCCCTCCCCTCGCCGCCTGCTTTCCAGGCTCCCTGCTGCAGAGAGGTGTGCGCCGCAGCTCCGCGCGCTTCGAGCCCGGCTCTGACACCCAGACGGTCGCCACTGTTCGGCTACCGTTCCCTCTCCTTTTTCTCGAGGAGGGAATGGACGTGTAATAACATTCCCCAAATTTATAATAGCTCAGTGAAATCCCGCCTTTCCCCTAAAATCACTTTTCCAGGGCGAATTCAAAGGATCGGCTTGACCAAGGAGGCGGCCGTGCGCTTTGGGAGCGGCTGACCGTCAGGGCAGCGCACCCCCGAGCTCTTAGCAGCCTGGATGGCCTCTTTGTGCCTTGGTGAGGGAGCGTGGAGGGAGGCGAGGTCGCCTGGCCCACCTGGAACAAAAGGGTTAACCCTCGGCCCGCCCGCTTCCTCCGGAGAGGAGGGGCGAGCTCCTGGCTCTGACCCCTCCCCGGTCCTGCTCTGACCTCCCCTTCCCCCTTCCTTTTGGGTGGGCGCTCCGGAGCGGGGCTTTGGGTGGTTCGGCACCTTTGCTGCGGGAGGTGCTTCTTACACTAGGGCTTCTGAAATTAGCGCCAGTTAGAGATCAGGGGTAACCTGAGCGGGGCTAGGACCGCTGGCCTGGCTGTGCGCTCCCACCGCGATTGGGGAGGGGAGTTGGCTATTGATCGCTCGGGTTAGAGCCGGCGGTCCGGCCGGGTTGCGCGCGGGCGCCCCCTGGAGGCTCACCTTGAAGCCGAACCCTGTGCCGGGAGGCGGGCCCCTTGGCAGGTACTGGCTCTCACCTGGTGGATGGGACGGGTCGGTGGGTGAATCTAAGGATGGGCTCCCGTCGGCGTCCGTGCCCGCTATTCTTTGCTAAGTCTTTGGAATTCTTAGAAAGAATTCCTCGATCCTCGGATGTGCTTGCAGAGCTTCCAGTTGCCGCCTTGGGACCGAAGTTTCTTTCCCCAAGCAGTAGCGCTTTTATTGGCTGTATTTTACCTGTTTGCGTTTTATCAGTTTGAACAGATATGATAGGTATATTTTCGAAAATTAAGATTGGGCTGGTCTTATTTTGCAAATCTATTTGAGAATGCAGTTTTTGACGGAGGAAAAAATGGTATCTGGCGATCAATTAGCTGATCAAAAAATCTGCAGGTGGTCGGGGAGGCGAACAACCACATACAGGAAAATTAGCATTTTCTCAAGTTTCAAATGCCCATTGTGCCAAACTGGATTACAAACATCAGTGATTAAGATTCCCAAGTTTCAGATAATTTACGAGCTCGTTTCTCAAGATTCCCAAGTTTCAGATAACTTACGAGCTCGTTTCTCGACTAAAAAAGTCTTACATTGGCTGGAAGGATTTTTGGCAGTAGTTAAGGCTTCAAGCCAACTTTCTGTCTTGGTGTTCATCTGGGTTCCCCGTAGGGAGAGGAGCTGAAATTTGCGCACAGCGCCTTTTGTTCATTAAAAATAAATTGCGTTGTGAAATGCAGTCCCACACCGTAACAGTGTAGAGCACACTCCAGTGCACAAGGAAGTGATACTTTGTCATTCAAGCGGCCTTTGGCAAGCGTCCTCATGGGTTGGGGGTTGGGGAACCACCTGAACTTTAGGAGGCAGAATATAGAATGAGTATTTCCTTTTAAAATGTGAAAAGTATGGTTGTTACCTGGGAAGTTAGGTTTTTTGGTAAGGTTTTGGAGAGCTGGATTCCAATCTGGGTGTATGACTTTAAGCTGTGTGACCTTGAGGCCAGCTTAACTAGGGTGAGCTTTTGGGTTCTTCTCCATAGGGTGGTGCTAAAACTCTGTTTTAGATTATTTTAAATATGGAAAGCTTACTGTGCTGGGAATATACCGTTACTCATTTGAGAGTAAATTGAGGCACCTGGTTGAAATAGCTTTGCCCATGGTGCCTTGTCCTGCTTGATTTTAGCCTTGATCTGAATCTAAGGAGTCGTTTTCGAATAGTACTTAGGGCAGTTGATGATATGATAGCATTTTCTTTTCTGTTTCTTTACTGAGGGAGCCATGGTTAGTGTTCAGCTGGTTGGGTTTGGTGGTCTTTCATCTTTTAAAATATTGAGATGGGTCTTAGCTTTAGATTAAGTGGTCCCAGGGAAGTTAGTTGGAAATAAAACAATACTTGCATTTGGTTGGTTTTTCTGGGCCTTAGTGCCCTGGAAAAAAAAGGATGAAAAGAATTCAAGAAGTTCCCTTTCTTAATCACACTTAACCTATTGTAGTTTTGACTATTTTAAATTAATCAATGCAGACCAAAACTGCATAGCCCCTCACCACAGTCCATTATTTTGTCTGTGGCAGGGTTTGTGTAAGGGGGCTTTAAAGAAGGAAGGAGGTAGCAAAAAAGCCCCTGTCCTCATGCAGTTTCCTGAGTTGCTTGGACTCCAGCTGGAGCAGAACGGGGCTTGTCTCTACAGCCTTGAGAGCAGAGAGACTTAGCAGCTATAAAGCCTTCTTTGAGACTTCTGCTCTATTTTTTTCTTTTTCAACATAGTCTCAGGATTTTGATCCAAGGCTGTTTGAATTAAGTTGAAACAATTTCAGGTCCAATTTGCCATCTAGGGATTAAGTTAAAGGCTTTCTACTGAAGTGCTAAAATTAAACTGATAAAAGGGTACTTTCTTTCAACTGCTTCCACGCATAAGGACATAATTTCCTTTTGTTTTTTGGTAAGCAGTTATCCTGGGGGTGGGGAGGGTAGAAGATATTATGTGCTTCAGATAATCTACTCATTGTAGTTCTTTTAATGTTGCGATGAAAACAGATAAGCTGGAGTTGTAATACTTTTATCAAGATGTACAGGTTTTGTTTTTTAAAGCATTTTAGTGTCTCCACAATTTAATTGGTCTCTAGTAGATGAACTTTCTTATACAATTGTAAGAATATTTTCTATCCATTTGGCAGTGATTGAATCTAAGACCCCTGCTGGGTTTACTGCATTCTTCCAACTTATTGGATAACTAGATGCTGAGAGATAACATTCCTAAAATTCGGGGTGGGGGTGGGGTAGAGGGATGGAAGAACTAGTTGCTGTGTAATCCCTCTGAACTTTGCTTTTTTCCTTTTGGGTTAACTTAAGTGCATACCCTGCAATTGTGCATAACAGAATCCTCTTACTCCTTGGCAAATACGGTTTCGGTATTTGCCAATGGTGGTCTCGATGTAGAAGTACTTTTTACTGCAGAAGCAAACAGAGCTGCTGCTGTTTTAAGACTCAAGGGGCATGTTGCTGGTATTGCTTGCAGCCTACGGAAGAGGTGAGCTTTGTGTATACAGCAAAGGCAAGCTGGTATTCAGGCTGTAAATCACTCTTGGGAACTGCTGGCTCCATTTAGAGGAGGGGAGCTTAACCTTTTTTGTACCGTAGATCCATCTCAACATGATAGGTTTACATACACAAGTAGATCAATGCAATTTATTTTATCAAAAATTAAAACATGATTTAGGAATATGTGCTTCTTTCTTTATAAATAATACAGTAATGGCTTGGTGCCCTTAGCACAGTGGTTACAGTGCCAGCCACATACATCGAAGTTGGCGGGTTTGAACCTGACCCAAGCCAGCTAACCAACTATGACAACTGCACAACAACAACAGAAAATAGCTGGGCATTGTGGCAGGCGCCTGTAGTCCCAGCTACCGGGGAGGCAAGAGAGGCTGAGGCAAGAGAATTGCTTAAGCCCAAGAGTTTGAGGTTGCTATGAGCTGTGATGTTACAGCACTCTATTGAAGGCAAAGTGAGACTGTCTCAAAAAATAATAATAATCTCTCAGGTAACCACCAGACTTTTTAAGTCATGCAACAACCATAATAACAGCATATGAAGTGTCTGTGGTTTCCAGTGATAATAAAAGTCACAGTTTCTGCTAATATCACTGGAAAGAAATGTTAAATTTTACTTCATCTTAGTGAAGATATATATTTTTTTCTTACCTAATTTTAAGCTACCTAGCTTAAAAATGCCTGTTTTAGAACGTGCAGTTTCAGTGGGGGATATTGTCCTAAAGAGGATAAAAATTGTTTTAGGAGGAACAAAAAACAGTTTCTGATATTACAATGGATTGTGGCCATCCAAAGGTTCAGAGTACATAAATGTATACAGTATATTTTTAATATTAAAATTACATGGGAGAGATGATTAGGAGAAAATGTAAAAGCATCCCTAGAGGCATGAAATGGTGATGGGCGGTGGCGAACTCTGCTACAGAAGAAACAGTTGTGAATTGGACCACTCACATTACTTCTTTTTCATTTAACAATCCAATGCCTGCACTTCTGCGTTCTGGCCAGCACTGTGTCATCTTCAGCCATTTAATTATTTCGGACACTCAGTTTTTCACATCTGCAAAATGGGCACCTATATTCTTGTTTCAATACTTAGGAAGATCAATGACTTAAGGTGTAGAGTCTGAAGTGTCCTGGTTTGGGGAGGGTGGTGGTAGTGCTTAGCTTTAGCCCTTAACATGTGGATTTGAGTGGTTGGTAAACAGTTTTGCATGGACTTTATTAAAGATTTCCATAAGCAGAATAGTTGGCACAAAGGGCAAATTAAAGAGGTTTGGCTTGACTCAGGAGATGGCTGAGGGCTTTGATTTTAATTTGAAAGAAACCATAGTACAAAACAGTTGATGGAGTTTTTCTCTTTAGGCTTCTAACCCAGTCTCCAGGAGGTGAAGACATGCAACAGTTTATCTTCTATCATTTCAAGTTTTCTACATACATATTTATATTTTTATGTGCAAACCCAAGTGGTGGCACATTATATTTAACCCCAAATTTGCCAATGGACCAGGGTGGATCTGTTTTTGTTGTTGCTGTTTGTTAATCCAGAGTGGACCTAAAGTTTTTGTGTGATGTAAAACAGCTTAACATAGTAAGTTGCACATGAATTTTATGGGGAACCCTGTATAGGAAAAGCTGTAAGAGTCACCCAGGAATTGCTGAGTCAAAAGAGAGTTACACTAAAATGATATCAGATCACTCCCTGCAAAAGCTATCCATGGATAGCTATCCATGCATCCACACCCACCAATAGGATGTATTTCCCCCAAAGAGAAATTTTTTAAAGGTTTCCTTTTTTAAAGCTGTACACATAGTGACCAAGATTGCAGTTCCAGAAAGATTGTGTTGGGTAACACTCCCCTAAGCGCTGCATTTCAAATCTTAGGAAATAGAATAGGTAGATAAGATTTATCTGGGAACCCCCAACTCCCAGATAAATAGTTCTTAGGGTTCCAGGCATTGATGACTATTTTTAACTTTTGAAATAGGGCTGAGTTGGGGTAGTAGTGGAGCCTTAAGAAAGGAGGGTTTCATACCATCCCTTGTTCTGGAACTCTCGTCTGGAAATACTTTGAGTCACTTCTGGAAGCTCCAGATACAGGACAGTAATAAGTGGTTTGCTGTCACCCCTTCCTAACCTCCCCAACCCGCCTGGCTTTCCTGTCCCACTCAGGGTTTCTGTGAGAGGAAAGATAGTTTTGGGAAATGTACAAGTGAAGGGTTCAGAGGGTCTGGGCACTGCGTGGCTGGGTTTCCACATTGGCTGTGCAGTTCATGTGCTGCCTTGGGGAAGTTAACATCTGTGCCTCAGTTTCTCCCTATGTCAAATAAGAAAATAGTCCCTGTCTGCTAGAATTGTTAATAACAAATTGTTTAGAATTTCACCTGGCACTTATAATTTCTAATTGTGTTAGCTTAGCAGGTCACTGCTCAGAGCCTCCGTTTTTCCAATCTTTAGATAGGGTTGCAGTTGAATGTGCTTGAATGATTATAGTGAGGGGCATCCGAGAGTAGGTCTGAATTACAGGAGGTTGATTGGGGTCATCTTCCCCCCCCCCCACTCCCTCCCCTGCCCACAGTAGGAGGTGAGCAGTACTATTGAATGAGTTAGGCATTAAATGACTGTTGAAACTCATTGTTCTCAGCAGTCCTGGTTGAATTAATAACTTTACCTAATCCAGGCATCTTACCTTATGAGGCTGCCATCTGATCGTGCATGATTATGCGTGTTTAGTAGACATTCTTACTTTATCTACCCAGTTACTGACAGGCGGTAGCCAGATTGGCCCTGGCCAGTTCTCTGTCCTCAGGCAGACCAGCCCCAGTTATGATGGTTATCTCCTTCCCTGGTCCACCCTCAACACACAAAAAACTTCGTTTTATTACCTAGTCTGAAATACATGCAGATTAAGACTTGTTTCTTTTTAATATTTTACATTTATTTTTTTTTTTTTGGGGGGGGGGATAGTCTCAATTGTCACCCTCAGTAGAGTGCCTTGGTGTCAGGTATCATAGCTCATAGCAACCTCAAATTCTTGGGCTCAAGCAATCGTCTTGCCTCAGCCTCCCGAGTAGCTGAGACTATAGGTGCCCACCGCAACGCCTGGCTTTCTTTTCTTTCTTTTTTTTTTTTTTTTTTTTTTGTAGAGACAGAGTGTCACTTGGCCCTCAGTAGAGTGCTGTGGCATCACACAGCTCACAGCAACCTCCAACTCCTGGGCTTAGGTGATTCTCTCGCCTCAGCCTCCCAAGTAGCTGGGACTACAGGCGCCCGCCACAAGGCCTGGCTATTTTTTTGTAGCAGTTCAGCAGGGGCTGGGTTTGAACCCGCCACCCTCCGTATATGGAGCCAGCGCCTTACTGACTGAGCCACAGGCGCTGCCCTTTTTTTTTATTTTTTAAGGGGGGGGGTCTCGCTCTAGCTCAGCCTGTCTACACTTAAACAGTCCACCTGCCTCAGCTTTCCAGAGTGCTTAAGATCAGTCAGTCCCTCTTCCAAACTGTCCGTGGCTCTTCCAAACAGTCCAAAAAAGCCCTGGGTTTAAGACAGTGGTTCTCAACCTTCCGGATGCCACAGCCCTTTAATACAGTTCCTGTGGGTCATGACCCACAGGTTGAGAACCGCTGGCTCAAGAGGTATAATCATCCCAGAAGTTGAAAGTAAAATACGTTAGTTTGCTAACCTAAAAGGTGATAATGTATTTAATTTTACATTAAATAATGTAATTTATTACATTAAGGTATTAAAATTTATTACATTAATGTATTAAAATACATTCAATAATGTATTTTAATTAAAATGCATTCAATAATGTATTTTAATTAAATATGTTTAAATAATGTATTTTAATTACAGTGGTGGGGACTCTTCCTGGTCTTTCCTTTCATGCATTGTACGTCTCCTTTTTTTAAATTTTTTTTTTGAGATAGTCTCAAGCTTTTGCCCTGGGTAGAGAGTGCCTCAGCCTCCCAAGTAGCTGGGACTACAGGCGCCCACCACAATGCCCAGCTAGTTTTTGGTTGTAGGTGTCATTGTTGTTTGGCAGGCCCAGGCTGTGTTTGAACCCACCGGCTCTGGTGCATGTGGCCGGTGCCCTAGCCACTGAGCTACAGGTGCCAAGCCTACATTGTACTTTTCAAATGTAGGTTCCCTTTTAAGTGAAAGGGTCATGTTTTGTTTTTGTTTTACATACATGGTCAGCAGCCTGTTTCTCTCACCTAACTTTCTATAGCTTATAGAAATTCTGCATCCATGCACTATGGCTGGGCCAATTTTTCCTTTGCTGCTATAAACATGTGTTTCTGCCCAAGATAACCTTCATACCTAGATTGCTGTACACTTGTGCAAACATCTCTATGGTTTAGATTCATAGGCTCTGAGGTACGCCCAGGACTTAATCCTGAAGCCCCAAGCTCCAGTGGGCTTCTTAGCACAGTGGGGAGGTAAGGACAATGAGGTGACTTTAAGAGACTTTTCTAGACTTCTTATGCAGAGGATCTCAGCATCTGTCCAACGCTCAGGCCCAAGAAGGAATTATGTATAGACAGCACTAACGAGGCTCCAGTTGAAAAAGAGATCCATGGATTGATCATTTTTAGGAATAGGACTGTTTGATTTTGTGTATTTAAATTAGAGAAATAGAATTATAACATTAACACACATTACAGGTTGGGGATTTTGGAATCCATCAGTCCTATCTCTTTACAGAATTGTTTAAATTTTTTTCCCTTTAATGTCCTATGAAATGGGATTTCAATTGGATTTTTCACAATATGGAAGATAAATGAGGTCTTTCTATTGCCGTATCTTACTTCACTGCAGTCTTTTTCAGTGTTTTCCCATCTCTCTTGGCCTTGCTGTCTGAATTGATGTGGTGTGTCCTCCACATTTCAAGTGAATTTAGTGCTGCCATCATAATTGTTGATACCTTTAAACATTTATGGTCCCTGAGAAGTAGATGCACATTATGATGGCTGAGTGAATGATTTTCTGCAGTTTTACTCTCAGGGGACCATGGGGGAGACCAACAACTATCTCTGGAGGTTTCCTATGTTTTTTTCGTTGACTACGTGAAATCCACGTGTCTTTACCAGCTGGCTCTGCAGGGGACACAAAGGATTTGGACAGGAATTACTTTAACAAATTCTGTGCACCTGCTAGGGCTACTGTGACCAACTGGGTGGTGCTAGAGTTTAGGCATTAACACAGTTGGTTCTTTCCAGACGATCTAAAAGAGAATTTCATCTGTTATCCTTAGTTGGCTTCCAGCAGTCCCAGGCTTAGGGCCACATATCTCCCGTCTTTGCCTTCATCTTCACATGGCCTCTATTCTCTGTGTTTTGTTTCAAAGCTCCTATTTCCGTTCTCTCCCCCCCCCCCTTTTTTTTGAAACACAGTCTTACTCTGTCACCCTGAGTAGAGCGCCATGGTGACACCACGGCCTGCAGCAACCTCAAACTCTTGGGCTCAAGCAATTCTCTTGCCTCAGCCGCTCAAGTAGCTGGAACTACAGGTGCCCGCCACAATGCCCAGCTAGTTTTTGTTTTATTTTGTTTGGAGAGGGGAGTCTCGCTCTTGCTCAGGCTGGTCTTGAACTCCTGAGCTCAAGCAATCTGCCTGCCTGCATCCCCCAGAGTGCAGGGATTACAGGTGTGAGCCACTGTGCCCGGCTGTTTCCTTTCTCTTAATAACATTGCCAGGCATTAGGGCCCAACTTAATTATGTTCACAGAGATGTTATCCATATATGATCGAAAGCGTGGGTGTGGAGTTGAGGTTAAGGTTTGGCCACATCTTTTGGAGATGGGGCTGCGGGGGACATAATTCTAACCACAGCATAAGCGGCTAGTTCATTCTGACTCTTTCGACGACTTTACACAATCTTGGGCATAGATAACAAAGACCTGTTATTTTGTAAGCTGTGATTCTTTCCCCAAACCATCCCCCATACTTTTTGGGGGAGCAGAGTTCTTAGCTTTTTCTCTCTTGTCACAGGTACTCCAATGAACCACCCAGGGAATGATGAGGAGGCCAGTGGGGAGGAAGTTACGGCAAAGCGGCCTCGCCGGGAGGAGACGCACGTCTGCGAGAAATGCTGTGCGGAATTCTTTAGCATCTCTGAGTTCTTGGAACAT
>CAUYPK010094747.1:0-28796 GCA_963574355.1 Loris lydekkerianus | reverse complement strand
AGAATATGTTCCAGCTCCATCCATGTAAACATGAAAGAGGTAAAGTCTCCATCTTTCTTTAAGGCTGCATAGTATTCCATGGTATACATGTACCACAGTTTGCTAGTCCATTCGTGAGTCGATGGGCACTTGGGCTTCTTCCATGACTTAGCAATTATGAATTGGGCTGCAATAAACATTCTGGTATAGATGTCTTTGTTATATCGTGAATTTTGGTCTTCTGGGTATAAACCTAGTAGAGGAATTATAGGATCGAATGGCAGGTCTATTTTTAGGTCTCTAAGTATTCTCCAAACATCTTTCCAGAAGGGACGTACTAGTGGGCATTCCCAACAGCAGTGTAGAAGTGTGCCATTTCCTCCACATCCACGCCAATATTTTAAAGCTAAAATTGCCCAGTTTGGGCCAGAGACAAATCTCCCTAAGACAGGCTCCTGTGTCTTGAGTACTTTTTTACTTTTTGGCCCAATTATATGTTCCAGGCAATCTTGTACTGTTGTTGCCTCAGCTCCAACAACAACTATGTCTCTGGGAAGCCCTAGTTTCTTTACTTGAAGATTGTACCTATAAATCAGTATCTGAATGAGCTTATCCTCCTGGAGCATATCTGCTTCTAATATATTCTCAATTAACCAACCAAGGAAATGTATACATATACATATAATGTACCTTTATCTTTTTTCATTTTTAAGGAACTTAAGTTCACAACTATGATATATGTCTATTTCTAATCTAATGTATTGGTTCTTTCTGTCATTGTCTCTTTCCACATTTGTGATCCCTTTTCTAACCACGATAAACGTGCCCATTACCCTCCATATACTCACCATGTGTCCACCCTCCTGTAGGTAACCCATCTCCAATGTGCCAGCTGCCAGCACTGCCCTGTCCATAGCTGCGTTCCCTCTTTAGGTTCTGAAAAAAAGGGAAAAAGGAAGAAGACACACTCTGCTATCTTTTTTTAGGGAAAACTAAAGCAGCCTTTATTTTTCTTTTCTTTTCTTTTCTTTTCTTTTCTTTTCTTTCTTTTCTTTTCTTTTTCTTTTTTTTTTTTTTTTTAGACAGAGTCATACTATGTCACCCTCAGTAGAGTCCTGTGGCATCACAGCTCACAGCAACCTCAAACTCTTGAGCAATTTTCTTGCCTGAGCCAACCCAGTAGCTGGGACCACCACAATGCCTGGCTATTTTTTTTGTTGTAGTTGATATTGTTGTTTAGCTGGCCCAGGCTGGGTTTGAACCTGCCAGCATGGGTGTATGTTGCCAGTGCCCTAGCCATGGGCAAATATCAAATTTATAATGAATCTTCACTGATGGAATGGCGAAATCATTGATTATTTATAAAATGTTCATAAAGATAGTTCCTAGAGGAAATCACCAGTTTGCAGAATGATGATTTGTTTTAGGATGGAACTAAATGATGCTGAACATGAAGCCCTTGGTGGCAGATGGGCGTTATCTCCATCAATGTGCAAGGAAAAATTTAATCTCATCTGTGCCTTAATTGAAGAGGACCAATAAATAGTAGCAGAAACAATAGCCAACATCATAGACATCTCTTTCAACTCATTCAGCTTATACAGTTCTGACTGAAAATTTAAAGTTGAGCAAATTTTCCACTCACTAGGTACTTAACCCATTGCACCCATATGAGTAGCAAATAAGAACAGAGTTTTTGATGGAAATTTTAAACACATAGAATCCTGAAAAGGGCGAGATGCTGTGGCTCTTGCCTATAATCCTAGTACTCTGGGAGGCCAAGGCAGGAAGATGACTTACCTCCCAGAGTTGTAGGTCAGCCTGGGCAACATAGTAAGATCCTATTTCTACAAAAAATTGAAAAATTAACTAAACATGGAAATGTGCATCTGTTGTCCCAGCTATTAGGGAGGCCGAGGTGTTCATTCTCAATAAACTATGGAATTCAAGGCTGCAGTAAGCTACGATTATGCCATTGTACTTCAGCCTGATATGATAAACTCAACTCTAGCATGAATTAAATTTTATTCTTTATGATATGTAGTTCTATGGATTTTGAAAAATGCATAAAGTTGTGTTTCTAGTACCCCAGTACCACATATAATTCTTCCTTTACCTTAAAAATTCTCTTGTACATTCTTTTAGGGTCAACAGTTGTTTTTTTTTTCCTCAATCCCTTGTTTTCTACAATTTCTACCTGTTTCTATAGTTTTTTCCTTTTCCAATATAGCATATGAATGGAATCATGGACAGTGTGGATTTGGGGGTCTGTCTTCATCTATTAACACGTCTTAAACATTAATCCATGTTCTTGCATGAATTAGTAGTTCATTTATTTTATCTTGAAGTAGTATTCCATTGTATGACTCTACAACTTTTTATCAATTTACTTATTGAAGGACATATTGGTTATGTAAGGGTGAAAATATATAATACATTCATGGTCAGTACTCCCCCCAAAAAGACAGATTAACAAAACACAAAGAACAACAAATATATTTAATAGCATTTTACATGATAAAGGAGCCTTCAGAATTGAAAACCCAAAGGTACAGAAAACTTTACATTTTTATATGTAGGTTTGATTAAGGATGGACAGCCGTTTAGAAATGTAATTGTATAAAAAGGGTATGATGTAATGGCAATAACCTGGGAGAACTTACCAAGGCCTCTTTGTCCAGATTTTTCTTGGCCTCCTTGTGTGGCATTCTTTTGCCCCACCCTTCACTCCAGGTGTGGGGTAGGAAGCTTCTGGAATGAGGGCCTTCTGGCCTACCTTCTGGGAAGGTAAATTAGAGAGTGATCTCTCTAGGTTTTATGACTTGATTTGAGTGAGAGGAGTTTTAATTTAAATTTAATTTCTAACTGCCTTAGAGAAGAGAAATTCTAGTCTCTATAACATTCTTTGATGGTAAAAAAGAAAGGAGAGTGGAAGAAGCTTGGAGAGACTTGCTTCTGAAGCCCTTCCAAATACCTACAGTTGGGAGCACTCAGCATGCCAAAGTACAATACTTTGGGGTATCATTTTCAGAGCCCCAACAGTACCTTCAAGTTTTTGACTATTATGGATAAAGCTGCTATCAACTTTCTCATACAGATATTTCTCTGGATATAAGTTTTCAAATATCTTGAATAAATAAGTAATAGTGTAATTTCTGGAATGTATGCTTAGTCTTTAACTTTATAAAAATCTGTCAAATTTCCTTCTAAAGTGGCTCTACCACTTCATAATCCCATCAGTAATGAACAAAAGTTCCTCTTATTTCTCATCCTAACCATCATTTCTTATTGTAGTTATTTTTTTCCATCTTAGCTATTGAAATACATGGGAAGTATTCTCTCATATCTTATTATGGTTGTAATTTGAATTTCCTAAGGATAAATGGTATTAAACATCTTTTCATGTTCTCATTTACCACCTGCATATCTTCTGGCCATCTGTATATTTGCCCTCTAAGATGGTTATTAATCTTATCATTAACCCTATTTTACAAATGATAAATCTGAGTATTGGAGAAATTAATGATTTACTCTATGTAGCTAGCAAATACAGTAGAACTCCATTGTTCTATTTTTAAGTAACATATCTGTAGAAAAGATAACAACCTAATTAGAGAAGCAGCATTGAACCCTAATCTAAAGTACACCCGGAGATAATAAATTGTATTTTTGGTAAAATATAGTTAAATAGATTGAAATAAATGCTATGTGTTTCAATGTAACTAAAGTGGAGGGCACAAAATATCTTAGGATTTGGGAGAAGAATAATGTTAAGTAATGGTAAATAATGAAATCTAATCAGGTCACAGTCAATGGTGTTTAGTTCATTTTGAATGGCAATAAAAGCAAATAAACATATAGGTCCTAATATATTCTCTCACCTTACCAAAGAACTAAAATTTTTTTTCCCTTCCTTTCTTTATAATAAGAAGAGTAGCAGGCAAAAAAAAAAAAAAAAAAAAAAAGTATGACACTAAGGAGATTTTTTTTTTAAATAGCAGAATCAGAAAATCTGAGTCAAAGCTGTAAATATGGGCAGGTGGGGGGGAACTACAGCGTTCTTAAAGAACAAGGTAAAACAAGTGCGCGAAGTCTTTTGGGACGTGAAAAAGATGCTAGTATGTGCTTAACACATAGTTTCTGCCAAGAAGTGTGTTGTTTACATAGAGTTTCTTCTTGCCTCTGGGGGAACAGATGGTCATGGAGGTAGAAGGGTAGAGCTTATACACATTTAGTATCACCAAACAGGCACCATTAGGGTTTCTTTCTTTTTTTTTTTTTTTTTTGGATTGTGTTTTGGCATTTCCTCTTTACCCAGCCACTGTACTGAATCGTTGTGATTGTCAAAAGAAATCCATTCTTCATTATACACGACAATATGTGAAGAAATGACAGAAAAGAAGGCAAGCATCCAGAAGGTTTCTCTTCTGATGCTCCTTTAGTTCATGTAGAACTCATCTATCCAGTCTCGTTACCTTGCTGATTTGTTTCAAATCATCCAATGTTGTTGGAATAGCAGTGTCAAACCTTGCTGCTGAATCATGGGTAAGTTCAGGTGGATTTGCCTCCACTACAGCTTTCAGTGCATCATTATCCACCTGGTCTTGGCTCACTCAAGTGGCTCATTTTCAAGATTAAAATCACCAGAATAGAATTTCTCAAACCATCAATGTACTGTGCATTCATTACCCACATATTTTCCCCACACTTTGCTGATATTTCAAGCTTTTTTGCTGCATTGGTTTCACTACTGAATGCATATTTGAAAATAATAAAATTTGTAATTTATCCATGATATCACAAAAAATGCTGTAAAATTTTTTGAAGGATAATCAAAAGTCAAACCTTGAGTTAGATATAATGAAGATATGTCTTCACAATAAAAAAAGACAGAACTTTTTAAAAGACTGAACATTGAAGGGCCCTGGCTGTGGAATGTGTGGCTTTGGTGAGATTGGAATCATGGCAGGTCCAAAAACTAATGCCCAATTCTAGTTCACTGGTATTAAAAAATATTTCACCTCTTATACTCTCACAGCTAGAATAAAGTATGTAGTAGCCACATATGGAAGCATTGCTTTGATAATCTTATACTTCACGTTAAGATCTAAAAAAGCTCCAATTGTGAAAGCAACATAAATGGATTCTAAACTGTGCTTCATCAGTTAAGTTCCCACTCCTGGAGAAGCTAATGTCACCTCATCATGTGATGCTCAATTTGTACAATAAATTATGCACCTCGAAAAAAATTTAACAAAGACAAGCATGAAATGGAATGTCAGAGCTATCAACTGTCAAATTTAAGGAAATTGGATATTTCTAAATAACCTAAAATGTCCTTGCTCAATTCATTTTTTACTAGCCAGATTGTTTGGTCAAGCCACGAAATCCTCAACCTTATAATTTAGAACACTGGCAGACGCATAAAAGGTGTTCATTCTTTAAAAATATCTATTTCCCTCTTAATCTTCCCTGCTTTTATTTTCCTTCACCTGGGATGATGTGGAGGCAAAAGTCACAATATTAGTTTAAGGTTTTTAGTGGTACCTTTTATATTTTTATTATTGAACTGATGATAAATGCACATTGCTGCTCAATGTAGGAAATCACAAAGTACAAAGCCAGAAAGTTTAAATGGCTTTCTTTAGACTGTAACTTTAGTATGTCAGAATTAGATAAAAATTCAATTCTGCAACTTTTTATTCTTCACATTTTGCCTTCAGATTACTTAGATTAAGTTTCTTTTAGGGTTCTAAAACCTACCATGCAAATATTCTCACTGTCAATGTGATTAATTAATTGGTTTTCTTAAAGTAGAGTCACATGTATATTTGTTTGGGAACTAGGAAGAGAAAGGGTTCTACCATGTTTTAAAGTTATTTTTCCACTTTGCTTGATATGTTTTAGTTTTAAAAATTTATTCACATAATTTTATTCAAAATTAAATGTGAAAATGAAGTAATCTGATAGGCAGATGATGCTTCATATCCACCCTGCCATAGTGGTTATAAAAGTGAGGATAGATAGGATTACTTCCCCTTCTGTTCTCATTGTGGTATTTGTCCAGAGCTTGTCAACGGAAGAAAAGCAAATGATAAATGATTACTTATTTGTCTTCTGATATAGTGTTTTGTTAGTAAGTTATTTGTGAGCCTAACAGATTCAAAGGAGGGAAGGAATGAATAAGGGAAGGAGAAGAAAAAAACTAATAAAAGAAGCCAAAAAAAGAAAAGAAATAGAGTAAACTGAATTCTGAAAGATAACATGACATAGCAACACAACTATATTTTAAGACAGTCACCAAGTTTTTTAGAATTAATAGGCTGGCAAATTACTAATACCCAATTTTTAAATAGGTCTAATTATAATAGGTAAGGCGGAACAAAAAAGTCAATATGAATGTGGCCAGAATTAGGAATTGGAAATAAATATTTGTATAAGTTAAAGAAAATTGTTCGTTTTGGGGGAAAAATAAAGATTTTATGTTCAAGAAAAAGAGAAAACTTGAGCAGAGTCATAAACAGTGTAGTGATGGTATGGTTGACGTGGTCTAGTCATCAGTCTATGTTACTTCTAGAGATATTTTTTGCAGATCATGAAAGCTTATTGAGTTGGAATTACTTACAATTTATTTTACCCCCCTTGTAATGGTAATGAAATGAAAGTATTTTATGGACACCATGTGATTAATGAAAATTTAATGAGTGGATAAAGTAATGAATAAACAAATACAAAAGAATTAATTTTAAAGGAAGTAATTTACTTAGATGTGACCAAATTATCTCTATCTTAGATAATAATAAACTTTATATAGTTCTTATTATGTATTATCATAGAGAATTCACTTACCTATAGCAACATACATGATATTTTAAAATAAACTAATACTCAACAAAATAGTGTATATAAGACATATAGAAGGTATTTGTCAATGTAGCCTATCTAGCAATATAGAAAATACTGGAAAATGTTCCCCAGATGCATATGTTTATCAATTTAGTTAAATTATTTTTATTTTATTTCTAATCTTTTCAATTTTAATATGCCCAAAAGGCAGACATTACTTTATTCTTATTTGGTAAGAGTCTAGACAAAGAAAGAGCAAAATACTGTATTTAATTTGTAAATTTTGTAAATACAATAGAACCTCTGTAAGCTGAGCACTCAAGGGACGGTAACAAACTGGTCAACCTGCAGAAGTGGTTGACCTTAGGAACTAAGCCTACTGCACTGATCCATAGACATGGTACAGATCCAGCCTATACAAATGAGGTGAACTTAAGAAGGTGGTCGATGTAGGGAGGTAGTCATCTATGTAGGCACTATAGTGTATTAAAAGTTTTAATCAATATAAAAAGACATGTTTTCTTTGAATAAATTATATAATAGTATCTGAAAGAAGATGGTCTTTCCAGAATCTTGAAAGATGGAGGAACATTTTTCAAAGCATTTAATCTGGTCCTATTGATCTAGATTTTGTTTTAAGATCAGGGAAACCCACTTTTTAAGATTAACATGTATGTTGTTCAAATAAGTTCTGGCATGTTGATGAATAGCCAGGATCAAAGGTAAATGGGATGACAACATTTAGCTTGTTTCCCAACTCTGATACAAGGTTCTGCCTAATGGAAGGTGTTACTGGTGGTATCTGTGTATGAGTGTGTGTATATTTTTACATTTTAATAATAGTTAAACACTTGTGTTATTTCTTCTTGCCAAACTATAAATTTGGGAGAAATTATGACATTGAATTATGTTAAGTATATCAATGTATATATTATATATATTATAGATTATTGGTATAATTATATCCATGTAGATATAATTACATTCCTAAATATATTTATAAAGTGATAACCCACTGAAGTTTGCCCCATAAGGCAAACAGTCTCACTAACATTATACATTTTTCATGTCTTCAACAAAATACGATCCATAAAGCTGTGATTCCCAGCATACAAATAAAGATTTTGTTAGAATTTATTTGGGTAAAACCCTATAATGTTCAGGTAGAAACTTAAATAATCTGTTGAAATATATCCCTAATAAAAATGAAGTATTTTATTTTGAGGGATATATTTTGAATGCAGTGTTGTCAAATATTAGCTTTGCTCTTCAAACACATGAGCATTATGTACCCATAATTATTACACATGGGCCATAACTACAGGTTTACATCTGGCTACAGATATTTTAGAAAAGCAATTCTGCAGTATTCTCTGCTTTCTGATATGTAGCATCTTACTAGAATCCCTTAGTTCTAAATTCTAAGATAAAATAAAACTTTCCAATGTATTTTAAATGCATATTTTTATTGAATGCTGAATTAATATGCCTTTTAAAAAAGGACCTCATGATCATCAAATCAACTACATCATTTCACAACGGAAGGAACTAGTTCTAGAAAGCTAAAATGACCATTTTCAGTGTTATATGGATATTGGAAGCTTCAGTTCTGGAATTCGAGGCTAATATCTCTTTCAGCAAAATCTTCCTGTCTTCCTGTCAAGTAAATTTTTATCATAAAGGTGTTAAATAAATGGAAGAACACATTTTGGTATTACTATATTTTCTTTGGTTTAATTGATGAGCTATTTAATTAATATTTTCAGAGGGAAAGCTGAAGAAAATAAAGGCAAAATAAATCACTAAAAAATTGGTTTGTTTGCCTCAATAATGATGTTACAAGCTTTCAAGTACTTGGATATCATTTAAGATAGCAAATTATATGAGCAAAGAAGGAATTAATGAAAACACATAAATCATCCTTCTAAAGCAGAGGTTCTAAATTCAATGCCAGTGCATCTTTCATCCTTGATTGAAAACAGGGGAAACTGAGGAAGTAGTTGAACTTAGATGTATAGAAAAAGAAAGTGGGTGGTTTCAGAATTTATACTAGATCTCTAGAACCCAAATTTAGGTCAAATTACTATTCTTTACTTCTTTAGTATTCAGCAGCAAGAGGAGCCTCCTGACAATCCTTGGATCCCCCTCCTCCCTACTGTTTAAAATATATAGGAGAAAGAAACATGATATTGTATCTTATTGTTTCATTTCAGTGAGTTTACTTTAGGATCCTAAAAATAGGAAATGACGACAAGAATCACAATAGCTTTTAAATATTATTTATCTGTTTACCTCCTGCTTTTTTTTCCTCATAAAATATTTCTCTTGTCATCTTTTGGGCTGATTGCTGATTGTTTATATGAATACAAATCTGCTAAGAAAAACTCATATTTAAAACATGAAATTTCCTATTTATTATAAACAGGAATTATAGAATGAATAAAGCAAAACAGGCCAGTACTAAGTGTTTTTAAAATCAACTCACAAAAATTATATATAGCCAATATTAGATAATTCACAGTAGGGTTTCAGTGTGCCTTTGGAAGGCATTCCCTTATAATAAACCATAATTTCTCAATTACTATTACTACATACAGGACTAAAACCATTGAACTGAATTAATGGCTGAGCAAAACAATCCAGAAGCACTGACGATAATAAAGAAAATTTTCAAATCAAAATTCCTCTTAAAATAGAAAATCGATGCATAGATACATTGATAAATGTGTAGATTTGGCCAGGAGTAATGGGATGAGTCAATATCTTCACAAATGAGAGCAAAACCTCAAACTAAGTCTAAAAAAGTGAAACTCCAGAGTTACAGAATATGCATTTAAACCCATGATGTATCCAATAAGCATAATTGGTTAACACATAGTAAAAGGTAAATATCAAGTGTGTTGGGGTGTGTGTGTGTGTATGGGTAAGTAGCTGTCTGTAGAACATAGGATTAAAACAAATGTCTCCAAGTAAATACATAATGTATAAAATATGAATCCATGGAGTTCTGTTTATTGGGCAAAGGACAATATGCGAATCACCATTCAGAATTCTTTCTGTGACAAAAAAAAAAAAAAAGATACTTACTTTAGCTTTGAACTTATATGATTCAAAAATTCCTTTGAAGCATATTGCTTGAAGCTATAAAGTAAAATTTTTAGGTTGAGTATGAAAGACAATATTGAAAAACCAAAAATGTACTTAAAATTTAACTGTCCTTAACAGAAATAAATTAGTCTTTACATATAATATGTAGGTAGAAACACAAATATTTTTAATTTATCTAACAAAAAAATTCAACTTTATTTTCTATCACAATTATATTTAAAATAAAAAAAAATTTTTTTTTTTCAGACAGAATCTCACTATGTCGCTCTCGGTAGAGTGCTGTGGCATCACAGCTCACAGCAACCTCAAACTTGTGGGTTCAAGCGATTCTCTTGCCTCAGCTTCCCAAGTAGCTGGAACTATAGGCACTTGCCACCACACCTGGTTATTTTTGTTGTTGTTGTTGTTGTTGCAGTTGTCACTGTTGGTTAGCTGGCCCGGGCTGGGTTTGGGACTGGGTTTGAACTCACCAACTTTGGTATATGTGTCTGGTGCTGTAACTTTGGTAACTTTGGTATATGTGTCTGGTGCTGTGTTTGGTATATGTGTCTGGTGCTGTAACCACTGTCCTATGGGCGCTGAGCCTTAAAATCAATTTTTAAACACTAGATATATTCAATAGATTCACAACCCTTCCTACAAGCTAAAAAAGCCTTGTTATAGTATCATCGTGGAAATTATACCAAACTTATTTTATGTAACAAGAGAGTTGGACCTTTTCTAGCATTCTGAATTTTGGGAAATATCATTAATTTATATTTTAGTAAATTTGTTTAATGTCATTTATTATACATATATGTATATGTATATAGAACAGCATGATGTGGCACAATGATTTTCAATATGTTTTTGACAAATTATTAAGATCTGCTAGACATATTCTATACTCAAATAAGTTAGAAAAATGCAAGTTAGGAAAGTTTTCTGCACATAGGACTTCAAAGAGCATTTTTAAATAATCAACTTTATCAAAAGCATTCAAAACTGTGTTATGTTTTGAGGAGTTTCCAATATACCCTATTCAGATGATAAAGGATTAGTTGTCAAGAGAAGTTTGTTTAGGAAAACATTTTCTTTTAGAAAGAGCCCTGGGATAGCCATGTACAGCACAGCACGTAGCATGGTATAATTGGATTTTACTGTTTGATAGTAGCTATATACAGGACCTCATTTAGTCAATTAAACGACCTTCATATATTACAATTTTAAGAATAAAAAGAGAAGATGATGTATTAAAAAGCTTTAAGAAGAATATACAAAGTAAGTGTATTGGCTTTTACACTAGAATGAAATAATATACTTCTTTTCTGTATGTATCT
The DNA here is from genome assembly GCA_963574355.1 of Loris lydekkerianus. Lineage (NCBI taxonomy): Eukaryota > Metazoa > Chordata > Mammalia > Primates > Lorisidae > Loris > Loris lydekkerianus. The sequence continues at coordinate 17,544 of CAUYPK010094747.1, read as the reverse complement.
CTTTTGTTGTATCTCCATATTCTAGACTGTAGCTGCATAATTAGAGTTACTCTGGTGACTTAAACAATAATCAATATTCAAGCCCCTTCCTAAATCAATTAAAGGAAGATCTTTGGGTTGAGGCCAGACATTGATGTTTTTAAAAGGTAGAAACTTAGGCTGAGGAATTATGTCAAAATCCTTCAAGGAGCAATATTTGTGTCCAGCCAAATCTTTCCCCTTCTCACCCATGCACATCTGGGTACAGATACCCTGTACATTTTGACTTTCTTCTATCTCTGCATTGAGAAACACTGACCTGAAATTTTTCTTCCAAATTCAGGACCTCTGGTGAGCATCATACATATTTCTTAAAATATATATTTAATTGTAAAAATGAAAATACTATAATAAAGGATATACTGAGATTATCTTTTTTAACTTTATATAAAAATATTAGGAAAAGGAAGGTTTTAGACATTTTGAACATCAGAGAAGGAATGAAAATGAATACCGAGTAGGCATGAGGTGTGAAGACAAAGTGAAATGTATTTGAAGAACTGGAGACATTCCCTATTTGATAACTAACCATGTAGCTGAGACTGGTGAGAAATGTCAGTCATAGGCAGACTTACATAAAGCCACAAAGAGCGGAAAAGGTACACAGAAGAGTCTGAGCCTGAAATAATATAGCCTCTTTAATTTAATATATTCTTTACTATTATTAAGACTTACGTCTTATTATGTATGAGGTCATATTATCTTATTCAGAAGAATATTTCTTCTGAAATAAGTTGACATATTGGAATAAACAGCTGAACTGTTTCTTGAAATAGAAGTCCAGAAATCATTTTAACAGCATGGCTTCTGCACTTTCCAAATCTTAACAAACAGCCACTATTAATCAAGTTTACAGTTTTCCAAGTTCATGGTACTCTGGTTCAGTGTGAGTTAAACAAATTTGTTCTCTTAACAGTCTTTTCTTTCAAACAACTTTATTGTTCAAAATTGCCTTATCTGGGTACCCGTGCACTTTTGGTAAGCCCTCATATCATAGGAGCTATGAATCAATAGCTAAGCATTGAACTTAGAGAAACACCAACCCTGTTACTACAAGATAGGATTTGTTTCTAACTGGCAATTCAATTGCCATGTAGGCTAACATCCCCATATCAAAATCATCACCGTAAAGTTAGATGATTTGGTTCTTAGGCTTTCAAAATGTACTTATTGTTCAAATGTACTGTTATCAAAAGATAAAAAAAATCACAAAAATAAATCTAGGCTTCCTTGTCTCTAGCTTCTACTTCATGGCAGTGTGTAAAGACTTACACATTGCTCTGAGAGCAGTGGTCAGTGTGGATAAGAAACAAAATAGAGACTTACTGACTTCTTGTCAGTGCTATTATTTATAGACAGATAGATGAATAGGTTAGATAAATAGATAGATAGATAGTTAGATAGATAGAGCTTCTTAAGAAATAACCAAAGAGATAAAGCAAAACATTAATAGGTAAAACACATTTACAGAAACAATGAAATTTCTGGCTCAGGCAGAAATTTCATAAAATAGCCTGCAGGAAATGTGTGAATCCTGCTGTCTTTTGGCCTTCATTGTTCCTAATGAGAAGTAATTTGTTAACTGCATGTTCTTCTGCACATGTCATTTTTCTTTTACGATTTTAAAGATTTTTCTGTGTCTTTCAGAAATATGACTTTGATCCTGGTTTAGATATCATAGATATCATAGGTTTACCCTGGTTTGGTTGAACTTCTTTGTCCTTTATTTTTTCAAATATTTTTCTGTATGTTCTCTTTTCTCTCTGACAGTCACATTACCTACATGCTAATATATGTGATAACTTCTCACAAGTCTCTGAATCTCTATTTACTTTTAAATTTTCATATTATCATTCTTAAGACTGAATAATTTCCATTGTTTCATTTTTAAATTTTTTGATTTGTTTTCTCTGTCATTTTAAAGATGCTATTGAGCCTATGTATACATTTTCCATTTCATTTATAGTACTTTTCAACTCTGGAATAACCACAGGCAGTCCCATACCTACATTGTGGACGACTCTACTTACCACATTTCATACTTGTGAACAGGCTCCCAAGGATCCCTGTAAGGACAACTTATAATTAAATAGTTAAATTAACAATTCACCAACTAAGTTCATTCGATTTATGTTCACAAATCTACATGTGTAGGCTGATCACTCAGCATCTTTATGTGAGCAACTACTCTCCTAGATAGAGAAGGAGCTGGTAGAAACACAAGAACCCAAAGAATCAGGAGATCCAGAGCCAAGAAAGTTTAGACAGCAGAATTGACTGAAGTCTTTTTCTCACTGAAGTAGGATGTATTAATCTTGAAGAACAAGACCTTAACCTGGAGTGGTTTACAAAGACTTATGCAGTTAGAGAGAACATCAGATGTTAAAAGCCTATTTTTGATAAAAAAAAAAAAAAAAGAAAAAAAAATCTGTGCAAACAATAGTGCATAATTAAAAAAAAACACAAAACTTCAGGGTAGGGCCCCCTCCTCCAGCAATAGAATCAGATCCTGACTCTTTAGCACCCACTCCATTCTCTCCCTTATCATCTCCATCATCATCTTCTGGTTAACATTAGTCCTACATTCTGCATCAAAAATGCCCCTTCCAGTAAGCGAGACACTGGTGCAACATGAGGTGAGTATTAAACTTTAGTATTCTCTTTTTTAATTTATCCTATCTCATATCTAAACATTTTATGATAATTTTTATGCTCTGTTTGTTTGAGTTAAAGGAAAGTGCACAATAGTTTCAACAATTTATTATTATAGTACAAGAGTATTATTACTGCATTATTGCACTCTGTTATTATTACTAAACATGAGTCATTACAGTATTGTTGTTATTGCTATTATTATCCTATATATGCTGTTCATCAAGGATGAGTTACATACAAATCTGCCCTTAAGGAATATATTTTGCTTTTAACCCAGGGACCACCTGTATATGGTTCTTTTTCCATACACTTCCATCTATTTATGGAGAGTCTCTATTTGTTGAGTTGTTTTTATCATAATTTAATTCTTTAAACATGTTTCCTTTAGTTCTTTGAACATAGTTAGAGCAGCTACTTTGTCTTTTTCTGCTAAATTCAACATCTGGGACTCCTTATAGACAATGTCTTTTATCTTGAGTATTAAAGTGTTTGTTTCACTACATATTTTATAGATTTTTGTTGAAAACTAGAGATTATAGATAACCTATTATAGCAACACTGGATTCTGAATTTCTCTTTTTGTGTTTTTATTTAGACTGCTTGTTTTATCAGTACCAAATATGTCAAAAGCAAGAGCAGGAAATGTAAAAGGGCTCTCACCAGCCAAATTTAGAAAATTTGAGCAGCAAAATAAATAACATTTTGGCAATAATATAACACATTAAAATAAAAGAAACATATACTGAGTCTGTAGAAAGAGAGGTTCTCTTCTTAACAAAAGGCCTTAAAAATGAATACCACATAGTACTAAATAAATTACCCGATAAGAATATTGTTATTTTGCAACTACCAATTTAATAAATTCTTTACCAAAAGAATAATTATTGACAAAATTATTGAAGAATTAAAATGATCAGATATCATTTCATATTGAAGATATCATTTCATATTGAATATATCATTTCATATTGATAGAATGGCTAAAATAAAAAAAAGTCTTATCAATTGCTGACAAGGACATGGAGCAACAGAAAATCTCATTCATTGTGGTTGGGGATGCAAACTGGATAGCCACTTTTGAAGACAACTTGGAAGTTTCATATAAAACTAAATAGAGCAGAAGATCACCTGAATCAAGAAGATTAAACAAGTTTCAGTGAGCTAGGGTGACACCACAACACTCTAGTCTGGGCAACAGAATGAGAATGACTCTGTCTCAGAACAAACAAACAAAAGATAAAAAAATAATATAAAAAATCCCACCTAAACATAGTCTTATCACACAATTCAGTAATAATACATATAGTTATTTAGCCAACTTATTTTAAAGCTTACGTCCACCATAATCTACAAAAATTAAAAAAAAAAAAAAAAGAATGTAGCCAGGATGTCCTTAGGAAATGAATAGATAAAACAATCTATTATATATCTATACAAAGTAATATTGATAGAATTCAGTGATAAAATGGAATGAGTATAACTATATGAGTAAAACTTAGATGCACCTTATTACATTAAAGAAGTCAGTATTAAAAGGTTGTATCATTGCATTTATATGACATTTTTAAAGTGGCAAAACTACAAAGACAGAAAACATCGATGGTAACCAGCAGTTTAGAGATGGGTGAAAGTTGAAGCATAGGGGATTTTATTTTAGGGGTGTGAAACTATCAGTGTTATATTGTTGTGGTAGATATATGACACTGCATTTGTAAAACATGTAGAACTTTGTAACCAAAGAGTAAGACTTATGTATGCAAATTTTAATTGAGAGGTCAAGTGTTCTGAGAATGGAGTGTAAATTGTGAGAAAATAATCTAGTTGCATTACATATGTACAACACCACTGAAATTTCTCCAGTTTCACCACCACTGGAGAAAAAGATGCCAACCTAATGAGGGTTGGAAATGAGTGGAAACTGTTAGACAGAAGACAAAATGAACAGTGCATGGGCACTGTTCTTTACTTGGTGGAGCTGTACTCACTGGTCTATGGGTCATCAGTTCTGAAACCACTATATATGCACACCAGGATAACAAACACACAAATGAAATGTGGATGCTGGAAGCCAGGTTTCTCCCTGCTGGAGTGAGATATTACAGTAAAGAGAACAAGGTCAGAATGAACTGTTTAATACCAGATTTAGTTGGAAAAGTCAGAATGAACTCCTATTTAGCTTAATAATGATATGTATGAAGAGATATAGAAATAATTATCAAAAGAGATATAGAAATAATTATCAATTATAGTATAATTATCAAAATTTATGTATAAATTATATACATAATTTGTAATGAAAATATTTTCAAGCTGTGTGCTTTGAAAAAGGCTAGAAGCAATAATATCTCAGTAGGGATGAACACACTCAGAACCCAGATGTTGGTTTCCAACAGGAAAAAAGAACACTCCTTGGAAAATGGACCATTATAAGTCCCAGGCAGGAAATACACAGGAAGAGTCTGGAGCATCTTGTAGTACCAGAACAAAAGGAATTGCTTAAAAACAAACCAATGCAGTATGTCAAAGAAACATGGGAGCCAACTGAAATAGCTCATAGTGCAAAAGCTGGAACAAGTTGAGCAACAGAATAGATAATGTAGAACTGGACTCTTAGCTACAATAAGAGTAGATATCCCTGAGCCCATATGGCTATAAATAAAGGACTAAATAAATAAGTAAAAGAGAGTAAACAAATCTCCATACAAAAGAAATAAAATAATTTATGTAGAAACTCCCTCGTTTGAGGAAGTTGAATGTAACGTCCCACTTCTTAACTGTGGACTTCATGTAGTGACTTACTTCCAAAGTATAGGAAGAGGAAAAAGGGATAACTTTACGGTGCAGAAACCTGACATCCATGTGACCAAGGTTAACATAAACAGTGAAAAATCATCCTTATAATATGTACTCTTAATTGATGATGTGATGTAAGTGGCACTTCATGTCTATGGTCTTTCAAAACCCATAACCCAGTCTAAATGAGAACAGCATTGGCTACAATCAAACTGATGCACATTCTACAAGATACCTGGTTAGTACTTCTCAAAACTCTCAAGGTCATGAAAAACAAGGAAAATCTGAAAAACTATCAGCATCTAGAGATGTTTAAAAATATATATTGAATAAATATAACATGATATTCTAGATGTGATCCTAGAACAGTAAAAGGACATTAGAAAAAACAGATAATCCACCTAAAGTATGGGTTTTATTTCATGTAAGTATTCATTAATTGAGACAAATATATATTGAATGTAAGATGTTGCTATCAGGGCAATCTAATTGTGATGAATGTTAAGAACTCACTGTACTATTTTGGAAAGTGTTGTAGAAATTCAAAACTATTCTGCAAGACACATTTTATTGAAAAGCATCAGAGAACATTTTATGAGGAAAAGAATGTTTACATAGCTCCAAGAGTCATTCTACAAATTATTTTTCATTACGGAGAAATCTAAAAGTTACCAACTTAACCAAGTGATGTATAACTTTCACTGACCAAAATTGGACAATTATACATAATTTTCCTCCTAGCATGGTGTACAAAAAGATATAAGATCACTTATGTAATATTTCTGATAAAAATGTTTAATCCTGAATCCAACCATGGGGGACTATAGATAAATCTAAATAAAGTGATATCTACAAAAATAACTGAAAAATGTATTAAATATGTGAAAGGTTTATTAGCTAGAGGGATGAAAGTTAACTTTGGTATGTAATAGCACTATTTTACCATTGGGTTTTGGAAAAAGCTTCTTAGAGCAACAGCAGGGCCTCTAAGGGCAAATCTAAGGACCTCTTGGGCAGGCTCACTTGGCCTGAGGATGAGAACAGAATAAGAGTTATGGTGAGCTAATGTGTTTCTGTGTAAGTAGAATAAGAAACAAATACCACCTCTGTCTAGGAATTCGTATTGGGCAAGTCACAGATGACCAGGTACAGTTTCAGTTATATAAACATTGAGCATTTGAAGTTTACCTAATGCCAAAATATTGTATTAACGATGGATAGAGGATTGCTTCTGCTTCATGGTCCAAATATGTTCATCTTTCAACTGTTTTTTCTCTGCTCTTATCTTACCTTTTTAAAATATAAATCTTGCATAACCACGTTTTAAATATAGGAATTAGTTTTGAATTAGAACGATTAGGTATGAATATTTGAACTAACAAAAACATAATATTCTGTAATATTATTTTATCTGTATGCAAAGGAGTTTGAAGTTTTTTACACTGAACCATTTTCACAATTTTATCATTAATTGTAGCCATTGATTATATTTTTATGAAGTTCTATACAGGATGTCCCGAAGGTCACCCATAAAGTCACCATACATAGGGAAAATGGGAAACTATTGTTAAATATACCTTTATTTACAAAATATTCATTGCAAGATTTTATACAGAGGTGGCTAACAAATAGAGAATATTTTGTAAATACTTTATAAAATTTTTAATGAATATTTTGTAAATAAAGATACGTTTAACTATAATTTCTTATTTTCCCTATTTATGGCAACTTTATGGGCGACCTTTGGAACACCCTACTGTGATAAAGATGTGAGGACTGCCTCCCAATAGTGCTATTTTTCTTATTTTGATTGTGGTTTTATAAAATTTCAGGAAGTCTGTTAAGAAACCTATATATTTCACATATGCTGTATTAATCTGATGCTGGAAGGTAACAGAGGTTGTGTTCTTACCATCAAGCACTGCCCTTGTTTTACTGTGTTTGAAACCAGGTTTCTTATTTCTTGCAACTCTGTCATCTCTTTCCAAACACCTTAGCATGGTAGATTTCTGGAAGAGCCTCCCTAAAGTGAGTTTACTGGGTTATCTGACTTTGCCCTAAACTTTATAAAGCCTCCAGTGGCTGGTTGTGAGAGTAAGCGCAAAGGAGAAAAATCCGTTTTGCCAGCTAGTGCTGAGGAGAGGAGTAACACAGACACCTTGAGACTCAGACTCAATTAACCTTTCCTGCCTCCCAGCACTTTCTTGGCAAAATACTAACTTCCACAAAACTTATGATCAATTCCACAAACATTTACAAAGTTCCGAAGTCGAGGGACATTCTGCCAAGGCTGAAAGGAGACGGGTAAAGGAAAGGAGGGACTGATGAAGAAAGGGGGGAAGAGTAAAAAAATAGGAGTTAAATAAAATGTACCCCATAAATGTATTAATGTATACATGATCTATGTGTTTATGACTTAATAAAAAAAAAAATGGCTTCAAAAATGTCAACTCTTTTCTGCATTGAGAGATTTACATAAAACTAAAGTTAAATTAATGAAGTTAATATTAAATAAATAAATAACAAAATCAAAATTAAATTAATTTTATAGAGTGAGTAAGTGTAACATCTTTAATGCATTGTCTACTATGTTGTGACTGAGACAAGATTTAATCAGGCCAGTACTGGGAGGCAAATCAGAGATTAGAATGTTGGGCAGAACTGCCCAAGGAGAGACAAATCACGTAGGTTGAGATACCCAGAGATCAAAATTCCAGATTATCTTGCAGGATTAAATTCATTTTTTAAATAATTTTGCATGATTTTTAGATAATAAAACCATATATTTACAACTTGAAAGGCCCTACATTGATAAATTTTACTAAATAAAATTAAGGTGAGCTGTATAAGCAATTGAAACATAGTTCATAGCAAGTGTTACAGGAGGGTTTTTTTTTGTAAATTATTTAAAATAGTAAAAAATTGAGCAATCAAAAGGTACCTTTTGAAGTGAACATTGTTTCTAAATTATACATTCATAGACAGGTTACCTACAAGAGTGCCTGGAGCGTGTGCCAGAGACAAATTATAGTATTCTTTTATTGAACTGCAGTGTAAGAGGGGCAGTCAAATATTTAGTAGCAAATTATAAGAGAATGTAGGATGAAATAAGCTGTTAAAAGAAGCCAAAATGACACACAGAAGTAAAACATGGAATAATTTATTCCAGCTAATGTGGGAGAGTAATTAGAGTTGATTATATGAGAGAGATAACAGTGGAGACAACAGTGGTCATATCAGAAGCAGAGAATGGGAAAAGACTTAATCAATGTCAATTATTTGATTGCAAGAAGTGTTAAAGAAATATGAAAGTATCAAAGAAGTGATGACTATGTCATGGCATGTTAATGTAATCAAAGATGAGTTTAAATGTACAGAAGGCAGATTTGGAATGCTGCACGGGTAACCTAGGGAGAAAGCTATGTAAGAAAAAATGAAGGCTGAAGATAGCACCCCAAGGACTGCCAACATTTGTAGTTTGAGAAAAGGAACAGAGCTAGCAAAAAACAATGAAAAGTAGACATCTATTGGGTAAGAAATAAATCAAGAGGATGTGAAAACTAAAAATGACAAAAAGAAAGTAATTCCAGAATGGAAACTAATTGTCTGTATCAAATGAGGCTAAAGTTTGAGGGAAACAAAAGCAGATAACTGATAGTGAATTTAGCAAAATGCATAATCTTTAGTGATTTGGAAATGTTGGTTTAATTGATTGGTATGAGTGAAAACCTCCATCAGTTGCTAGAGAGCAGAAAATGGAGGAATTCTGAGAAATAGTAATAATTTTTCTACAAAGTGTGATTAAAATTTGTGTTATATCCCTTTATGTTAAAAAAATAGTATATGGAGGGAAGATATAAATTATAACATGCATGTATTCATTGTCATCTTTGATGTGGTGGAGAAGAGTGCACTAAACATGTTAAAGATTCAAGTCAGAGACAGAGGCCTAGGACAGATACACATGTTGGGTATGAACTATAGCAAAGTGGTAAAGATACTGCGATAGTATTTAGCTTATGTGATTTGGTATTTGCCATAGTTCAGACCAAAAACACAAAAAGTTAAGTAGTGATGGGTGTCAGTTGGGGTAGTCCTTATTCAGAAAAATCCCACAACCTCTGAGATAACCCAGTGGGTCAGGTGTCTCTCAAATGTTCTCGAGTGAGATGATAGAGATTGCAGAGTTGGAATAGGGAAGAAGATTCAGTCAAAGCTTCAGAATATGGAGCACAGGTATGAATGCTGGGAACTAAATGATTGTGTCCCTCCAAAGAACTTGTAGGTTGCCACTCTAACCCTTACTGTGATAGTATTTGAAGGTGCATTTTAGGTATTTTAGGCATTCTTGGCATTTTAGAGACAAGGTTTTTCTGAGTTGCTCAGTCTATAAACCCAGCTAGTATGAAGGCTGAGGCAGGGATCAGTTGAGGCTGAGAGTTTGAGACAACCCTGGGAAACACAGTGAGACCCTGCCAATAAGAGGAGGTGGGAGAAATATCTTATGCCATTTGCCTTGCTAGGTTTTGGACTTGCCTGAGAACCATCACCTATTCCTTCCTTCCTATTTCTCTCTTTTGGAATAGGAATGTGTGTCCTATGCTGCTCCCACAGTTTTATTTTGGAAGCACATAAAATGTTTGCTCTCATGAGCGGACAGCTGAAGGGGGATTTGCCTCAAAATCAGTTGTGCCTCAGTTTTCACTTATATCCGATTTAGATATTTTGAGGAGAATTAGGACCAGTTTAAAACTGATCCTGAAGCAAAGTGTCAGCCATAGTCATATATGATCAAGTATTATGTACTATAAATAATTGAACTTGTTTTATTTTTGTATAACTGGAAGCTCAGTAAGTTATTTTACACCAGCATCCTCACAAATGTGAGTAATGTGCTGCAGTATTACAATGTAGTACTGTACTGTAGTATTACAATGTATTAATGTGCTGTAGTATTACATTGTGGTATTACAATGGCTGTAATATCACTAGGTAGCAGAAAATTTTCTGGTTCATTATAATCTTAAGGTACCACCATCCCATTGTTAGCTGAAACATCAGTATGTATTTTACAAGACTATAAATTTCTGTTCTTTGTAATTTTCCCATTCTCAATATTTTGTTATAGTAGCACAAGGGGAACTAAGACAGTGTTCCTTCAAAATTCGTATGTTGAAGATCTAAACCCCAATGTGAATGTATTTTTGGAGGTCGGGCCTTTGGAAGGTCACTTAGGTCATGAGGTAGAAGACTTCATGAGTAGGTTTAGTGGCCTTATAAGAAAAGACACAAGAGAAATGGCTAGAGACCCGTAGAAGACTGAAACTGGACCCTCCCCTTTCACCAGTAACAAAAATTGATTCTCACTGGATAAAAGATTTAAACTAAAGACATGAAACTGTAAAAATACTAGAAGACAGTGCAGGAAAACACTTGAAGATATTGGTCTGGGAAAATATTTTATGAGGAGGACCATCCTTGGCAATTGAAGCAACACCACAAACAAACTACTGGGATTTGATCAAACTAAAAAGCTTATGCACAGCTAAAAGCACTATAGCTAAATCAAACAGACAGCCTTCTGAATGGGAGAAGATTTTTGCATGCTATGATTCCAACAAAGGTCTGCTAACTAGAATCTACAGAGAACTCAAATAAATCCATAAGAAAAAAACAACCCCATTTCTTTGTGGGCAAGAGCCTTGAACAGAAACGTCTCTGAAGATGACAGGTGAATGGTCAACAAACACACGAAAAAATGTTCATTGTCTTTAATCATCAGAGAAATGCAAATCAAAACATTTTGAGATATAACCTAACTATACTAAGATTAGCCCACATTACAAAATCCCCAAACTGCAGATATTGGTGTGAAGAGAAGGGAACACTGCTACACTGCTGGTGGGATTGCAAACTAATACAGCCTTATTAGAAATAAGTATGGAGAATTATTAAGAAACTAAAAATTGATATACTATTTGATCCTGGATTCCATTACTAGGTATCTATCCAGATGAACAAAAATCATTTTACCACAAAGACATTTGCACCAGAATGTTTATTGCAGCCCAATTCATAATTGCCAAGACATGGAAGCAGCTCAAATGCCCATCAACCCATGAATGGATTAACAAATTGTAGTTTCTTTTATGTTTACCAGGATGGAGCTAGAACCTATTCTTCTTAGTAAAGTATCTAAAGAATGGAAAAAGAAGTAGCCAATGTATTTAATACTATTATGAAACCAAAATATAATCACTTACACATTCATATGAATGATAAAACACAAATATAGTCCAGAAAGAAGGAGGGGGGTGGAAGGAGAGGGGAGGAGAGGGTATTTGGTGGGATTATACCTAATGTTCACAATTTCAAAACAACTAAGAGTATATTATAAATGTCTTACCACAAAAAATAAGTAAATGAGGTGATGGTTATGTTAATCAGTTTGACTTAAGCGTTCCACATTGTATATCAAATCATTACAGTATATCCCATAAATGTATGCAGTTATGAATTAATAAAAATTAAGTTAAAAAGCACCCCCCCAAAAAAAGAAAGGACACAAGACAGATATCCACCCCCCACCTGTCATCACGTGAGAATACAGCATGATGAGGCTATCTTCAAAGGAGGCAGAGAGGTAGAGAGTCTTCACTAGGACCCAAGTCAGCTGGTGCTCTAACATTGGGCTTCTCAGATAAGAACCATGAGAATACATTTCTGTTTTTTACACCACTCAATCTATGGTATTTCGTTAAAGCAGGCAGATCTGACTATCACAATAAAATCAGGAATGTTAGTAATTATCTTTTTTACCTATGAAGTGAGTGAGTTTTTCCTGGACTTATTATAACTCACACTTAGAAAGAAGATAGATGGCTAAAAATAAAAAGGATACAGATACCTAACTATATTTATTCCAGTAACAATCTGGTATAGTTTTATTATATCCCTCTTTATTATAATTTAATTAAAGTGGAATTTATATACTCTGAGAGGCCAAGATGAGCAGATAGCTTGCGCTCAGGAGTTTGAGACCAGCCTGAGCAAGAGCAAGACCTTGTCTGTACTAAAAATAGAAAAACTAGCTGGACTTTGTGGTGGTCATCTGTATTCCTAGCTACACAGGAGGCTAAGGCAAGAGAATCATTTGAGCCCAAGAGTTTCACATTGCTATGAGCTATGATACCACAGTACTCTACCTTGGGGAACAGACCGAGGCTCTGTCTCCAAAGGGGGAAAAAAAAACAAAAAACTGGAAACTATTTGTAACCAAAAAAGATTGTGCTGAATGTGTAGTATAATTTAAGCTAAAATTTGCAAATATTAGAGATGTCATCTATATCCAGTGGATTTTATAATTTCAGACCTGAACTTTGTGAATGAGCTCAGAACTGTGGTCTCATACTTTGGACCATCATGAGATAGTCAAAACATTAGATGAGAACTATATTGTGCTTACATGTAGAGCATGGTGGAAGTATTTTAAAGTGTACACATAAAATAAAATTGTAGAACATATACAGGAGAAGAGCAGCAGACTAAAGGCCACAGAAGATAATTTGTTGATGAAAGTCTCTCCGGAAGACTGACTTTAGAAGTGATGTGTAACTTGTACAGGACAGCCAACTTTGTGTTGCCCTGTCCTTATAATAAGGGGATTTTAGAAAGAATCAATATCCTCATTTTCAATGGAACAGTAATATGACGCTTGGGATGCTAGACATTCTTGCTTATTTTAATAATTAAGCAGGTATTTAAAAATGAACATGTATCTATATAAAAATACTATCCATTTAGAAGTTATGGATCACCTTCAAGTTTATTGCTGTTTCTTTGTTTGAACCCCAATCAACAGAAAAGCATACTCCTCCAGCCTATGACTCTGATACGACGTGAAGTCATTGTAATTGCTACACATTCCTGAGTAATCATTTTCTGATGGGTTTATTGCCACCTCTGCCTTATCAGGGCATGGCACTGTTACAGACCCTGGTGATAAATTACCCTTTAGAGAGGGATAAGACAGTGCCACTTTAACAAGTGCAATAAAGCACTTTTTATATAGGGAGAGTTCAGTGCGTTTCCCATTCATCATACACCCTCAGTGATTTTACACAGATTTTACACTGTTGATTAGCTCATTAGTGGGGTTAATTGGATACATTAACTGGCAGAATTACAGCTTGACTATGAACCAGAGGCTGCAGCATTATAAATGACAGACAAACCACAGACATGCATGGCCAGCCTGAAGGAAGTTCTTCTCTTTGATTAACTTTCATTAGATTTTAATTCTTTCCTCCTCCCCACTCCTATAATTGACTCCACATGAATATTTACTATGGATTGGGTAAGTGAATAGATCACATTAATACACATTTTCAATCCTCTTTTCTCTTTCTAAAATAATGTTTTATGAAAAATAAGAAAATGTGTGGTTTAAGAAAGTGATGAAAATAGTCTATCAGAAAACAAGATATGACTGTTATGTAGATATTCAATAAATTCTCTTACAAGAGCCTCGGTGTTATTGAATCTTTGATTATACATTGTGTGAATTAATCATTTTTTCATGGGCCACACATCAGTATTACATGGAAAGCATTTAAAAATACAGCTTCCTAACTCCTGCTCTAAACCTGCTAAATAAAAATTGCTAGCAGTATGCCCGGGAGTCTTTATAATTAAGAAATTCCCCAGGTGATTCTTACATAGTGAGTTTGATACTGTGGTTAAAATAGCGTGTCAGTTTGCATTAAATATCAAGAAATGTAAAGTATTCATTTAATTAAGTGAATTTAAAGGGATGTGTTACCATTTGGAGAAAGCCCAATGTCATTTAAGAAAGAAGACAAAACTTTCTTTGTAGGTCCAGCTCTCTGGGCTCTGAGGCTTTGTAGACCTCTTTTTTAGCCTTTCTTCCACCTTTCCTTTCTTTACTTCTGCTAGCTGACTTTATGAAAAAATTAGCTTCTTTCCTAAGAAACTGTATTGGCCTCAGTGGAAACTCTAAGAATAGAAATGTAAAGTTTATTTTTGTTTTTTGTTTGTTTGAATGTCGGGTAGAATAGCTTTGGGCCACAGGGAGAGTGCTACCTGGTTTCCAATGATAGCTCTGTTACTCACTTGTGAGACAGCTTGGAATGTTCCAACTGTTCTGGGTCTCAATGTACTACTCATAAATTGGAGATCAGTCACAGCTCCTCTACAAGGCTACCTACAAAGATTAAATGAAATTTTTTCTGATTTAGTGTACATTTGTGAGAATGGTACAAGTGAGAAAGGTCCATCTCCAAAGTAGGGGGAGGACAGCAGGCTGGGCAGTTAGGCAGCTTAGGGGGAGGACAGCAGGCTGGGCAGTTAGGCAGCTCCTTCATAAAGTGGAAGTTATAAGAGAAAGTAGAGCATTTCAGATGAACAGCATTGTTGCTGTTCACTGGGCTTCTAGTCAATGAGGCAGAGGCAACACCGCAGACGAAATGAATGATTTTAAAAGGGATGGCAGTTGCTCACTCAGGCACAACAGCAATCACTTGTCTTTATTCACTTTCTTATAAACCCAAACTCATCAGATAAAAATAATCCAAGAATAAAGAAGACAAAAGGTAACAAAGCTGTCATCAGGATTCCTTATCAGTGTTAATACAGCAAAGTACATACACAACTTTCAAACTAAGAATATTCTGTTTGGAGATAAACAAGAATGGAGATGAACCACAAAGGGCTGGGTAGTCTGTTCTGTTTGCCCACTTCCCTATATTACTAACTGACTAACTGAAAGTTATTGTGTAAATAGAGGTAGGGGATTAAGTGCAAGGGGTCCATGGTCCATTACCCCAGGCAGATGATCTGTCTCCAGCTATGACTTGGCGAGGGCTCTCCAGCACACTCTTTTCTTTAAGGCGTGACTGTCTGCATTTTTCAGCAAAGCCACTTATGTGAGCTGAGGGAGAATATCCCCCAAAACTCACATCTAACCCAAGTACTGGAAATGTTCCTTCTCAGGGCTCCTTGTACCTCAAGGAGCACAAATGAGACTGATTCATCTTACAAGGGTGCAGAGGACTGTGCCCCTTCACAGCATGAACAAATGTGGGAAGAACAGGAAGCTGGAATGAGAGGAAAACTGCTGATTATTACAGCTAACTTCCTGTCTACCTGCCACCTTTCAGGAGGAGAGGGCAAGGCATGTCAGCTATAAAGGCAACCACTCGATGGGGAGGGTGGAGATAAAGGCCTGGTTTTTCAGTGCTGGGAAAACTAGCACAAGTATAAATGAGGAGGAAGAAGAAGACAAAATAAAAAGATTATTTCTGTAAGTTCTTGAAAAAAAGTAAGTCAGGAGTGTCAGGAAAATAGAGGGAAAAAATGGCATAATGTTGGCAAGAAGAGGGACGTAAAATATTATTAGGAGGATCTACCTAAAAACCTTTGAAAGTGATTGCCAAGGCCCTGGGTAGTACAGACTTTGATAAATGATGTAACTGACCTGAATCCCAAAGAAGCCCTTACAGTGATTGTAAGTTCTGGAATTACTTGATTTGCATTCCAGATCAGGAAAACCTTCTATTTTCTCTGAACAAAAAAAAAAAAAAAAAAAAATGTATTATGAAATTCAGGATTACTACTGAAATCCTACTATGCAAAGTGATGGCAAATGCTCACAGTAGTTCTCTGTAGGAGTGAAACAAAACTTTAAAGATGCATTGTGACTTTTCCTAATCAAACATTATTACATTTTTGGCGCCTAGTGCCCACAAAATCATACATCCAGGTCCATGCAGGTCAATGACTCAGACATTTAAGAAACGCTATGTGTTCGGCATATCGTAACTATTCAGAAAATTGCTATTTGTACTAATTGGTGAGAGAGAGAGGTTGCTTTTCAGGAATTCATTTTTCCCTCTTGGGTTATGTAATTTCTTGGTTTTAAATATATTAATGAGTTTTTTGGTGATAACCAAAAATATGACAATATTATGTCTTAAAATTAAAAAGCTAAAATGTTTCCAAATATATGCATTAAAAGTCTTCTCAGCCCTCCCTCATGAACCACACAGTAATTATCAAGACTAGGAAGTTCATGACCAACCCAGGACTTCAAAGGAAACAAAAGGTCATCAATGTTTTTCCCTCTGGGAAGGCAATAGTACCAAAGACTGAAATTAGGAAAAAATTAGCCACAATGTACAAGACCACACCTGATGCCATTTTCATATTTGAATTCAGAACTCACTTTGGTGGTGGCAAGACATGGCTTTGGCATGATTTATGATTCTTTGGATTATAAAAAGTAAAATTAATCCAAACAGAGACTTGCAAGACATGGCCTGTATGAGAAGAAAAATACCACAAGAAAGCAGCGAAAGGAACACAAGAACAGAATGAAGGTCAGGGGGGCTGCAAAGGCTAATGTTCATGTTGGCAAAGAGGCGAAGGAGTAAAGACTCTACAGCGATGTTATCTGCAGCCATTGAATAGATTTCTCACAAGAGGATTAATAGACTTTTCATGTATATGGTTATTTGAGGAAAAAAAAAAAGTCTTATTTATGATGTGAGGGCCAAATAAAATGTAACTTATTAAATAAAGCTCTTCCTATTCAATCAGATCTCTTTCTTTTCTGAACTTCTATCACATGCTATTTGTGTACCTTGTGTAGAAATCCATCAAGAACAAAGAGCGACCAAACAGGACATAGATTGAGAGAGACATTTATACAACACCTTCCTTCAATGTTCATCCAGTGAATTTAACAAATCTCACATCTTGGTTGAAAATTCATAAATATACATTAAAATAGGATTAACTATTTTCATATCTTAGTGGAGTCTAAATTAACTGAAAATAAGAGTCAATAAATGTTTATTTTGGAGGGTATTGACATAAGGTAATAAAATATTTTTTTCTTTTTTTATTAAATCATAGCTGTGTACATTAATGCAATCATGGGGCACCATACACTGGTTTTATAAACAGTTTGACACATTTTCATCACACTGGTTAACATAGCCTTCCTGGCATTTTCTTAGTTATTGTGTTAAGACATTT
>CAUYPK010094743.1:0-15494 GCA_963574355.1 Loris lydekkerianus | reverse complement strand
CATGGAATATTATGCAGCCTTAAAGAAAGATGGAGACTTTTCCTCTTTCATCTTTACATGGATGGAGTTGGAACATATCCTTCTTAGTAAAGTATCTCAAGAATGGAAGAAAAAGTACCCAATGTACTCAGCCTTACTATGAGTTTTATCCCTTCTATCTGTTAACTCTCAAATGCATGGGCCTATTCCATTCTGACCAGGCAGGCAGGTGCCTCCAGATTCTTTTCCTCTTATATGATTCTAAAGAACCCCTAGGAATTGACCCGTTTTCCCTGGTTACCCCAGAATTGAGGTGGGCACTGTCCTGAGCAGTCAATCTATCCATTTCCACAAAAATCCTTAAATCGCTGTTTTTAAAAAATTACAGTGTTGTGAAAGAAAGTGACTAGTAGACATTACAAACATAGTAGGTGCTATTTTGGACAATCAAGAAATAACTAACTCTACTTGGATTCAGAGAAATCTAACATGAAGTAATTTTTACTGATCCTAAATGAAAGGGGATAAGGAATAGTATTATCAGTGTAGAGAAATAAGAAAGGTGTCCTGGAAAGGCTTTGAGCTCACTGAGGTGACATGTTGTGTGTTGTGATTGAAATGGGATAGAGATGCTGAGTTTCTATAACTGACTTTAAACAGAATTTGCATCTCTGTTAGGAAGGGTCTTAATTGTCACATCACATCATTAAGATATTTGAGTTTAACATTTTGAGTAATGTATAAGTGCATGAACATGAGTGTGGCATGAGTCTGTGGTTTATATATGTGGCAGAAATGTGTAGGTTCAAAGGCTATAATGGTTATGCAGGTAAGAATGGGTGGAAGTCTAAATTAAGGTAAGAGAAATGATGCAAGAATGATTAGAGAAATATTTATGGGGTAGAATTCAAGAAATTGATAATAAAGTTTCATGCAGTTTGTGAAGGTAGCCAAGGTTTCTACTTTAGGATACACAGGAAACATAAGGTGGGGATGACATTTGGAGATGAGAATCCCCAATAATGACTTGGAACTTACACACATCACATGATATCTGGGGGAATATCGTTCCAGAAAAAATGTGTAGTAGTCACATTAAGTCTGTAACCCTGAAGTAAATTTGGTGTTGTACAGACAGATTTGAGGATTTTTTGTGGTAGGTCAGTGAAGACACTAAGGAGAAAACTTGGACTCTAGTGGATACAAAGATAGGTACAAACAATAAAAGGTTGATAAATGTCAGATCCAGACTGTTTTCAGTCCTTGATCAGCCAGCTGCACTCTTCATTCTTGAATTTCCTCACTCCTGTCTTTGTACCTGTAAATTTGTTTTTTAGTGCTGTTGTAAGAAATTACCACAAACTTGGTGACTTAAGCTAACCAAAATTTACTATCTTGCAGTTCTGAAGGTCAGAAATACCAAATGAGTCTCACCAGGCTAAATCAACTTGTTAGCAGGGCTGCATTTTTCTTTGTGGGGGCTTTAAGGGATAATCTGTTTTATGGCCTTTTCCAACATTTAGAAGCCATCTGCATTCCTTGGCTTGTGGCTCCCTTCCTTCTTCAAAGCCAGCAGTGGTCAGCAGAGCCTCACATTATATCACTCTGACACTCTCTTGCCTTCCTCTACTCCTTACAAGGACATTTGAGATTACATTGAGCATACCCAAATAACCCAGGATTATTTGCCCATCCCAAGGTCAGCTGATTAGTGACTTCACTTCCATCTGCAATTGTAATTTATTCCCCTTTGCCATGTTACCTAAAATATTCATAGATTTCTGGTGATTAAGATGTGGACATCTAGCCAGGCACAGTGACTCATGCCTGTAATCTCAGCCCTATGGGAGGATTGCTTGAATTCATGAGTTCAAGACCAGTCTGAATAAGAGTAAGACCCTCTCTCTACTAAAAACAGAAAAACTAGCTTGGTGTTGTGGCAGGCACCTGTAGTCCCGGCTACTTGGGAGGTTTCAGCAAGAGGATCGCTTGAGCCCAGGAGTCTAAAGTTGCTGTGAGCTATGACAGCATGACACTCTACTCAGGATGACAGAGTAAGACTCTGTCTCAAAAACAAAACAAAAACAAAAAAAACCCCAAAGACATGGACATCTTTGGGGGACCACTATTTTGCTTACCACATCCTGTTATCCTTATGTTTTATGCATATCTAATAAAAAGAAAGGAATCTTTCCCCCTTCATGGAGGTAGCTGCCTATGGGTTTCAGTATACACTGGACACAGTAGCAGAGAAAACACAAAATGACTCTGTAAGTCAGAGATGTATGGAGAAAAGAGAAATTTGTGCTTGCTATTGAAGGGAGAGGGGATCAATGTGCATGATATTTGGTGGACTTTTAAACTCTCTTGGTAACAGATATGGAGAACTGCATGAGATTTGTTTTGTTATCTTTTAATTTTTTTGTACAAGATTTTTTAGAATATATATTTCTTATTATTATTTCTCATATTTTGCTAACATTATTTTATCATGATTGGATTTACTTACTTCTGCCTACCCAGGGAAAGCTCTTCTTATAATATTCAGTCTCACTAAGATGATTATTATGTATATTTTTCCCCATTTGCAGTGTTTCCTTGCGTGAACTATGTGGAAATGAAGATGACAATGTTGTCTTAGCCTTTGAACAACTGAGTGAAACTTTTACTGAAAAATTTAGGAAAATCTAAAAACAAAGTCTGTGTGAACCACGTAAGATAATTCCATAGGAATTTCATAAGTCGTATTTTTGATTCTCATGCTTTTTGCCAGAAATATATATATGATAATGTGGAAAGAACAAGTCTTCACAGTCAAGAATGCCCCATTCCATCATGAATATCCAGAAATTATTTAGTCTACCTGCATGTTAATTTCTTTTTATAATCAAGTAATGCTTACATCTCAGGTAGCTTGAGGATTTACTGAAAAAAATGCAAAGATTCTATATACGGCTGAGGAACAACTTTTACTCCATTAGATCAAAACAAATAATACATTGTAAATATTTTTCTCCTCCGTGTCAAGAGTTGTAAAAAGCTTATGAAGGCTAGAAAAAATGATTACAGTACTCTGAAGGTAAATGTATCCTCTCCAATTTACATAAATGCAATTACATGGCTTAGATAAAAAGCTATTGTAATAGCACCATTCAGTAAATGGAAACTTGTTTAGAAATATAAATGAGTTTTGTACAAATGTTGTGATGTTTTAAAAGAGAAAATACAGCTGGCAATTTGCTTTACTTTAATTGTATATATGTGCCTGGAGAAAGAAAAGGAAATAAAATGGAATTAATTTATTTAAATTGATCTCATTGTGTTAAATGTACACACGTATCAGTCTACTTGCACATACACATCTATGCATTATATGTAATAGTTTATATATAATCATCTTCTCTTCCTAGCATCAAAAAGGTCACAGCTCTAGAATGTATTTTAGATCCTAAACTTGAACATGTAGCCTTTCATCGTCAGAGCAAAATATCTGCTCTCCCCTACCACTAAGATGTCTTACTGAGAGATGATTTTTTATATAACATTATTTATAAAGAGATTACATTGGCTTAGAAAAAACACTTGTGGTTCCATTTTGTATGGAGATAGAAGAACATTTCGTTAAATGCCACATTAAAGGTCTTCACTTTCTTTGGGCTAAACTCATTTTAATTATTTAAAATAAGCTCTACAAGAATTTCTGAGTACCAGGTCACTTAGAAATTAAGGGTTTACTACCCCTTAGTAGCTACTCAAAACTATGATACATAATATTAATATATTGTCATGTTGGGTTACACACCCTATTTGCAGTTTCATGAATCTGGTTGAGATAGGAAGATTTTTTTTCCATGCAACTGAAGCAATCTGGTTTCCAATTATTATGAGAAAAATAAGGTTATTTTTAGCAGCTTGGAATTGTCTCAAAAAACGCAAGTTATATCTAACCACTTTGAAGTGGGGACCAATGGGTAGCTTCCTTTTTTATTTTTACCAATGATTTTAAAGGGTAACCTGGAACAATTTATGAAGAGTGAATTTCCAAAGGAATTCTGAAAGCTTTTTATGTTCCATTTGTGGTGATAAAGTGGAATTTCTCTCTGTCTTTTTCTTCCCTCATCCATGTAGGGAAAATAAAGTGGAATTTTTCTTTCTGAGAAACACGTGCAGAGATCCTTGTGAAATTTACTGGAGAATAATTATTATGGCCACAATTTATTCCCGTATTTTTCCCAAGAGAAGAAAAAATTATATTGGCATTGGGCCTATAATAGGTGTCCTACAATAGCCAATCATTAAAGCTATTCATGTTGAGGAAATTCTAGATGTCTATGTAGTTATGAGAATAATGCAGGGAAATCCTATATATTCTTTGACTAGTTTACCTTATGGCAACATCTGGTATAATTATAGTGTAGTGTGACATCAGAATCAGGAAACTGACGTTAAATAATCCATTATTCAGATCTCCCCAGTTTTACATGCACTCACTTGTGTGTGAGTATTTAGTTCTATGCAATTTTGTTGCTGTATAGGGTTTGTGTGTCCTTTATCACAGTCAGGATACAGTTGAGTCCTGTCAACACAGGGTGCTGCCTCTTGTGCTTTTATAACCACACCCACCTCCCTTTCACTCCCTTCCCAACCCAAGCTTCTTTTCTTGTCCTTAATTTCTAGCAACCACTAGCCATTCTTTATTTCTGTTATTTTGTTATTTTAAGATCTACGGTATGGATGCAATCACACAGTGTGTAAGCTTCTGAGGTAGCCTTTTTTCACTCAGCAAATTCCCTCAAGGTGATCCAAATTCTATTGCATATAATAGTAGTTGTTTACTTTTTATTAATGAATAGCATTCCATGGTATGGATATACTACAGTATGTTTAATCTTTCAACCCAGTGAAGTACATTTGGGTTGTTTCCAAGTTTGGGTTTTGCTATAAATACAGTAGAACCTCCATAGTTGACCATCTCCCTACATCAACCACCTTCTTGAGTTAACCTAATTTTCATAGACTGGACATCCACCACATGTATGTATTAGTACACCAGGCTTAGTTCCTTTGTTGACTACTTCTGTATGTTGATTAGTTTATTGTAGTCCCTTGGGTAATTTAATTTACAGAGACTGTAAGTTGTATCTACTGTATTTATGTTTCTCCTCTTTCTCTTTTTTTATATTTCCATGACTTACCTAAACATTTATAAGATTCCATCTTGATTACTTATGGTGTTATTTAGTTTATCATCATATGTAGTTTTCTTAGTGTTTGCTGTAGGTGTTGCAACATCCTAGTCTTAGTCCATACCAGAATGCCACAGACTGGGTAATTTTATAAACAAAAGAAGTTTATTTGGCTCATGGTTTTAGAGGCTGAGAAGTCCAAGCATATGGTGTCAGCACCTAGCCTGAGCCTTATTACATGGCAGAGGGCATCACGCCTTGAGAGGGCAAGAGTGTATCAACTCAAGTCATTCTTCCTCTTCTTGTAAAACCAACAGGGTCATCACAGGGGTCCCATTCTGATGGCCTTATTTAATCCTAATTACTTCCCAAAGGCCCCATTTCCAAATACTATCAGTATGTGAATTTGGGGATTAAGTTTCCAAAACATGAAATTTGGAAGACAATCACATAATAGCAATGCACATGAAACTTATCACCATATACTGGTATCAAGGTTTTTATCACCTTATGTGATACATTTAACCTACATGTATTTTGAATATAATCATCTTAAAGGTTCCTTCTTATATACATTGAGCATCACATCAAATGTTGTCAAAAATTTTGCTTCAACCATAAGTTATAATCTAAGATGCTCATAAGAAGAATATTATATTTGGTCCCCATTCTGATTTTCTTCTTTCCTTTCTGAGGTACCAAGCCTTCTTTTGTAATCATTTCCTTTCTATTTAGAGAATTCCCTTTACCCATTCCTTAAGAATAGGTTGGTTTCTGATGAATTCTCTTCATTTTTTCTTAATTGGGCAATGTTGTTGTTTCCTTTTCTTTCCTAAAGAATATTTTCACCGGATATAGAATTTACGATTGACAGCTTTTTCTTTTTTAAGTTAGTTCTTGAAAAATATTCCACTTCCTCTGGCCTCTAAGACTTCGAATGGGGAACATGCTGTCATTTGCATTGGCATTCCTTTATTTGTGATGTGTGGTTTTTCCTCTAATTTCAAGATATTTTTCTGTCTATAGACTTCAGAAGTTTAATTATGATGTTTCTTGACATGGCTTTTCAAAAGTCTTATTGGGAAGATGTCAGTTCAGAGACATCTCATCTGCTCCTCTCAGTAGGCTCCGAGAGAGGAGCATCCAGCCGCCTCCATCGGGATCCTGCCCAGAAACAACAGATGGAAGCACAGCGAGACAGCGAGGGACTCCAAGAGCGAAGCAAGAGGAGAGGACGGGAGGTCTGCGTGCCTGAGGGAAAGCAGGTGCATGAGACTGAGTTCACATGTGGACGCCCAGGGACGGAGCTCATATGTGGACGCCCTAGGGGATTAAGATTCTCCTTCACCCCGCCCCAGGGCATCCTGAGGGGTGGACCAGGGAACTGACTGAAATCCGGAGGGCCCATTCCTCCAAGCCGGGTGTGTGTGGCGGGAAACACATGAGAACCAAGTTCCCACAGACTCTCAGGACGCGCCCCCGGGCGGAGGGCTGGAGCGAGCGCGTTCTGCGCGTTCGGGTTGGAGTCAAAGGTTGCAGTTGGGGCAGAAGCTGGAACCGAAGGGCGCTAGGTGATTTGGACCAGGAGGTGACTCAGCGGGAAACCCAGCCCCACGCCTCAGGAGAGCAGGAGGGGAGCGGGGACCGAGGACGCCTTCAGCCGCGAGCACCCCGGGCCCAGTTCTTAGCGGCTCTCCAGGGTCCCAGAGTGTGACCAGCTTGGACGTCGCTGGCGAGGCTGGGTCGGTCCCTGGGCTGAGCCCGCAGAGGCAGAGTCCGTGCGAGGGGGTAGCCCCACCTCTGGACAGGCCCAGTGACCGCCAGGTGCGGTGTTCTGGCTGCAACGCATCTCCAGGAAGTCTGGCCGGTCCTCAGGACTGTAGCCTCCGTCCCTCCAGGGATGCCACTCTGGTGTAGCCCCCACGCCCAGAATAAAGTCAGGAAAATAAGACCCATTTCCACAGCAGCCAGCTCGCAACTTCCAGCCCCATCTCATCCAGAGGCGGATCTAGTTTTTCTTTCTAATTCTGGGGCACCACCTCGCATTTGCGTCAAAAAATGTTTCTATTGTTCTTTTCCTAGGACTATAGTGCTAGTCTGCTCACCACACTTCACTGTCTGCCCCTCAAATATGTGTACCTTTTCTTATGATTATTCCAAAGCCTCAACCCATTATAGCAGCAACTCAAGTGTAAAATCCCATCTAAATCTCCTCAGCTCAAAAGGTTCAAATCTTATCAATCTAAATTATTTAAATTAGGCACAGTTGAGACTGGCTATGAACCATTTTGAAGAAAAATTTCTCTCTGTGAACTTTTGAAGATAGAAAACAAGTTATCAGCACGCAAGGTAAAATGGTAGGACAGGTTGAGGGCACTGGTCAAAGACATTTCTATCAACAAAGAGAGACACATGGAAAGAAAACAAAGGAGTCTCTGGTCCCAAGTAATTGCGAAATACAGCATGGCAAACTCCATTAGATGTCAGGCTACGGGAGGAGTTAGGCAGAACCAGGTGGGGACTTTTTTTTTTTTTTTTTTTTTTTGAGACAGAATCTCACTTTGTCGCCCTCGGTAGAGTGCTGTGGCGTAACAGCTCACAACAACTTCCAGCTCTTGGGCTTAGGCAATTCTCTTGCCTCAGCCTCCCGAGTAGCTGGGACTACAGGCGCCCGCCACAGCGCCCAGCTATTTTGTTGTTGCAGTTTGACCGGGGCCGGGTTTGAACCCGCCACCCTTGGTATATGGGGCTGGCGCCCTTCTCACTGAGCCACAGGTGCCCTCCCAAGGTGAAGACTTTTATAAATCTGGGGCAAGGACCTAGAGAACTAGAGGGCTCCAATATGAACACTTAACGATGTTCAAATCCAGGTAAGGAGGCTAGTTAGGGGTGAAGCAAAGCAGAAAATGGAGAGGAGCCTAAGAAAATTGCGAAGGCTAAAGGTCTAGAGGGCTAGAGAGGCCCTAATATGAATATTTAATGAGGTTCATATCCCTGCCTGGGAGTCTAGTGCTAGGTATGCAGGCAGCTAGGCCAAGGGAGGAAATAGGCAGGCAGGGTAGCAGTGGAGCTAAGCAGAAGACAGGGAGGAACTTAAACAAATTGAGAGAAGGCTAAAGGCCCCTAATGAATTAATATGAATATTTAATGCTGTCCACTGGCCTAGTCAGAGACACGGAGGCAGACACTGCAGACAAATGAATGATTAAGGTATGGCTGGTGCTCGCTCAGGCACAGCAGCAATCTGCCCTCTTTACTCACTTTTTTATATACCCAAACTCATCAGATAAAAATAATCCAAGAACAAGGGACACAAAATTAATCCAGCAAAGTACGTACACACCTTTCTAAACCAAGAATATCTTGGTTATTAGAAGATAAACAACAATGGAGATGAACCACAAAGGGCTGGGTTGTCTGTTCTGTTTGCCTACTTCTCTATATGATTAACTGAAAGTTTTTTATCATTAAGTGTGACATTTATGTTTTTGGAACATATTCCCTACTGAGGTTATACAATCAATTTCTGTTTTTAATTTTTTAAACAATGCCACTGACCATTGGATCCTGCAAAAGACATTAAGGTTAAGTAGGAATAAGATTGTCAGTGTTTGGTGAGGAATTGTCTAACATGGCAGTTCTCTCAATCAAAAACAAAATAAATGTGTATTTAAAATGCTATTGATGGAAAAGCAGCAAAAGTACATAGAAGTAAGAATTCTTTAAAAAATCTGGAAAGGGGACAAATTAAAAGT
Organism: Loris lydekkerianus; assembly: GCA_963574355.1. Lineage (NCBI taxonomy): Eukaryota > Metazoa > Chordata > Mammalia > Primates > Lorisidae > Loris > Loris lydekkerianus. The sequence continues at coordinate 6,574 of CAUYPK010094743.1, read as the reverse complement.
CAGTAAGATAAACCTATTTTATCAAATCTTGAGGAAATGGGTGATTGATTTTATGGTATATCAAAGCTTGATGCAATTAATATATTTCACCTAATCTGTGATGTCAGTGTTTTTAAACCAATCTCTTATGTACCATTTCAAATATATCACCAAGTAACTGACTTTCAGAGAAAAACAAATGTTGATGAATTTACTTTTATTGAAGTCACAAAATGAATTAGTAATAAAATCTGATTTTGGTATAAATAATACATTTAAACCTAACTAATGTTGCAAGTTTTAATATGTCTACTTTTAAACTTTTCAATATCATTACAATTATCTTTTTTTTTTCTTTCAGTTATTTGGCCCGGGCTGGGTTTGAACCTGGCACCTACTCCTTTGAGCCACAGGCGCCGTGCCACCCCATTACAATTATCTTAATACCAAGAAAAATGAAGGCTTAAAGCAGTAATAAAAGCAAGCATATATGGTGCTCATTGGCCCGTTCCCCTTAGGCTCTAGGGGGAGTCCATAGGTCCTCCACCCATCCCAAACTTTCCCCAGGAATGTCCAATGTTGTATCACAGTGTGTGTTCTTTGTCTGTACTTGGATTTATCCCTAGAAACAAACCTGAACCTATAAAAAGTAGTTTTTCATGGTATAAAGATAATCAGTCAATATCTCAATAAATGTATACTTTTGTAAAATAAGTTTTGCTAAAATATTACAGGAGAAAGTTAAGCACAGCAAAACTCCCTCCTCAACACTCAGGACCACAATAGGCCCAGCTTTTCCTCATCTGTTGTTCACATGGCCCTCATGTATTCTGAAGCTTCTGTGGCAGGTCTGCACTGTGGCTCTATCCTCTAGGTGTTACCAGGTGTGAGAAAAATGAAGCTCTGGACTTCACTGTGGATGCAGCCCAGATGCCTGTGGCTAGAAGGCAGATACTTCATGTGGTCTATGGGAGACCAACCTGCATGCCCCTTGCCCTCTGCCAGGGTGCAGTAAAGAATGCTTGGCACTCCCTGCTTAGCAATGGCCATGCTCCCCCTCATGCAGTCCTAGTGAATTCCTGCAATTCAGTGCTCTCATTATCCCATGCTATAATGTTGGAAAATCACACTAAAATAATCCTACCATCCCATGCCTTAGTTGGAATGGATGGAAAGAATCAGAAGCAAAGTTGGTGGTAATAGACAAAAGTCAACTGAGTCCTTGTATATCATAAATAATGTGTAGGAATTGTTGGAATTTTTGATGTTTAAAAATACCATTTCCAATGGCACACCAAAAAATGAAGTTGTTCAGTGTTAATCTAATGAAAATATATATATAAATATGCATCCAGAAAAACCTAAAACAGTTGAGTACAAATAAAAGAAATATACTCCTTATTCAGGAGTAGTACAGTCAATCATTGCTATTAAATTTATAATTCTAACTTGATTTATAGATTCAGTGAAATTTCAATGAAATGCCAGAAGATAAACAGAAGATAAAGATAAACTGTTTCTAAACCCAAAACAGATGATACAAGACTGAAGAATGACCAAGTTAAAGAACTTACAAATCTCATTTGAACACTTACTATAAAGCTAATGTAATGAAGAGAATAGGTGGATACATAAATGAAATGAGATAGAGCCAAAAAATAGATCAATGTAAATATAGTCAGTTGAATTTTTTCAAAAGGACAAAGAAAACTCAACAGATAAAGTGAAATCTGTTTCAAAAGTGGGAACAGAACACATGAAAACCATATGTGAAAAAAATGAACATAGACACTAAATTTATATCTTACCCCAAAATTCACTCAAAATAGTCTGCTGCCTTAAATTTTCAAATGGAAATTGTAAAATTCACAGAAAGAAAAAACAAGATAATTTTCGTGGATTTGGTGATGACTTTTTAGATAAACTACCAAAAAGCATCCCATGAAAAAAATGATAATGTAAACTACTGGCATGTCTACCCTGTGAGAGATCCTGGTGAGAAAACAGAAACAAGCCACAGACGAGAGAAAAGACCTGAAAACATATCTTAAAAAGGACTTGTATGCCAAATAATCAAAGAAACTAAGACTCAAGAAGCAGTCGAAGGATAAAATAGATAAAGAAGCTGGATGTGGCGTGCACTTGTAGTTACAGCAACTCCAGAAGCTAAGGTGGGAGGATCACTTGAGCCCAAGAGTTTGAGTCTATAGTGTGCTAAGATCACGCTACTGCACTCCAGCCCTGGTGACAGAGTGAGAGTCTCTTAAAAAAACAAAATGGTAAAGACAGTTGATCCACTTAGAACCAGGTTTCCTCCAGCACCAACTCCCTACTATCTTGTCTGGGGGGATGGGAAGAAGGCCATGAACTGGGTCCACTCCAGTTCAGAAAGGCTGTCCCGCCCTGTGCCCTGAGTGGGTTCAGTCAGGCTGAATTGGAGAAAGCAAGTGCGGCAGATGGCTTTGCAGCAGTGCCCCCACCGGTGGTCCGCAGTCCCTGCCTTTCTGGGCACTCACCTGCTCTGGGAGATGCCCTCCGGAAGGTGGGGAGCACACAAAGCACCCGGTTGACGCCAATTCCCACAAGGCCCTGCCTGACTACCCGGCCATAGGGCCTGTGCCCCTTCCTGCCGGTGCACCCCCCCAACACCGGAGGTCAGGAGGGATCCGCTGGGGAACCCCTTAGACTCTGGGGTCTTCCTAAGGAGCTGGGAGGTCCCGGGGGTTCCAAGAGTTTCCCGGGGTCCATGTCCCAGGACCCTAAGCACTGCAGAACCTTCCTTAGTCCTCAGGCCCCCAAAGAAACAAAGAGCAGGGCTCTGTGATGGAGTGTGGAGAGGCAGGGGGACCGTGGACTCATGCCCTATGTGATCCTGGTGTTGCCCGCAAATGAGAGGAAGCTGAGATCTGGACAGGACTCTGTCACTGCCCTGGTGTTCTTCATAGCCGAAGTTGGGCTGATAGCAGTTGTGTGGAGCACACACTTTGGTCCCTCCCACCTGTGAGGGGTTTTCAAACCCAGACAGAGGAGAGTACACCTGGGTCCCGCAAAGTCCGGACTTCAGTGGCTGGAAGGGAATCTGGGATACACTAGATAAGCGCACCTCAACCTTCCCAAAGCTGTGAACCATTAGGTAGGGTTAGGGTTGGGGTTAAGGTTAGGGGTTAGGGTTGGGGTTGGTGTTAAGGTTAGGTTGGAGAGGTTTTGGTTTTCTCTCTTCTTCCACCATTGAGAACACTCAAAGCTTTTAGGCCTTTGTGCATAGAAAATATGGCTATATAAAAATGTGGTGGTGACTAAAATAAAATTTTCAGGTCCCCCCTCCCCCCCACCCAGCAGCTGAGTGAACGGATCTCCTTCTTGGCCAATGGGTACCCTAAAATTGAGTTGCTAGCTATGAGAAGGGAGGTCAGACATGTCTTATCATACCCCTCTCCCTTCTTAGAGATGTCCTTTGTGACCCATTAACAGGCCTAAGGCTGTGCAATACAAACTTGCATGTCCTCAATATACATAACAAACCACTTGAGTCTGGGTATGTATCTGGTGGCTTGTCTCTAATTAATAGACTTTCTTAACTTAAAGCATTCTGAGCCTTTAGAGTCTAAAGTGTAGACCACGCTTTATTTATTTCACCAGTTAAAAATCACCTATAACCTGTAAATTTCCTGCTTTGAGAAAGGTGTGCCATGTACCCTTACATTGTGCCAATTAGTGCACACCAATCCCTCTCCCTCCTCTCCCCTCCTTCCTCCCTCTCCCCCAACTTGAATTAAATTACATTTTTTCTATTGTATGGGTGTGTATTAGTTTGTATACTGGCTTATTATTATTGAATACATTGGATACATGCTTTTCTATTCTTGTGACACTTTACTAAAGAGAAAATTGTCCAGCTTTATCCAGGTTAATACAAAACATGTAAAGTTCCCATCTTTTTTATTTTTGTTCTTAAAACAGAATCTCACTCTGTCACACTGGGTAGAGAGCTGTGGGTTTATAGCTCACAGAAAAGTTAAACTCTTGAGCTTAAGTGATCCTCTTGCCTCAGCCTCCAAGTAATTGGGACTATAAGGTGCCTGCCACATGCCCTGCTAGTTTTTCCATTTTTAGTAGAGATGGGATCTTGATTTTGTTCAGGCTGGTCTCAAACTCCTGAGCTCAGGGATCCACCTGCCTCAGCCTCCAAGAGTGATTGCAAGATGTGAGCTTTTGTTCCCAGCCAAGTCTCCATCTTTTTATGGCTATATAATATTCTTGTGATACACATATACCAAGTTTAAGAATCCATTCATGGGTTAGTGGGCACTTGGGTTGATTCTCCATCTTGGTGATTGTAAATTGAGCTTTGATAAACAAGCTAGTGTAAAAATCCGTATGCTGAAATAATTTTTTTTCTTTTGGGTAGATACCTGGTTTTTGAAATCTTTAAATTATCACTTTGGCTAAATTAAGAATTTATTTTGCAGTGAGCTGTGATTGGATTTTATGATTTCAAAAGTTTCAACTTTCGATATTTGACAAACATCCACCAATTAAAATTTCAAATTTTATCTTGTTTTTGTTGAGAGTCTTACAGAGTCACTGGGGTAAAGTGCCATGGCATTATAGCTTACAGCAAAATACAATTCCTGTGTTCAAGTGATCCTCTTGCCTCAGACTCCCAAGAATCTGAGACTATGGTACCCACCATAATGCCCAGTGGCTTTTCCATTTTTAGTAGAGATGGGGCCTCACTTCATTCAGGTTGGTCTAGAACTCCTGAGTTGAGGTGATCCATCAGCCTCTGCCTCCCACAGCAATGAGATTACAGGTGTGAGCCCACTGTGCCTGGCCTCAAATTATTTCCTATATCAAGGCCCTAGTAGTCCAAGAGAGACATACTTGTCTTATTTAGTACAAGTCAAGGGTCAAAATGAAAAGACATTTAACACCCTTTGGTGGTATTTACATAAATGGGTAATGAATGTGTCCCACAATTACATGAGACCACAAACATTCTGATATGATTTGGTATATATTAACAGCAATAATTGTAACAGTGTACAATGGTTAGCACTTAGACATTAGGGTAAGGGTCAGGATTAGGGGTTGGGGTTAGGGTCAGGGCGGGTCAGGGCTAGGGTTAGGGTCAGGGTCAGGCCTAGGTTGTGGGCTAGGGTCAGGGTTAGGGTTAGGGTCAGGGTTAGGTTCAGGGTCAGAGTTAGGTTCTGGGCTAGGGTCAGGGTTACGGTTAGGGTCAGGGTGAGGGTAAGGGTCAGTGGTCAGGGTCAACTTTGGAAGTAATATGATCAGATTTACATGTTAGAGAAATTACCGTTGCAGGAAGAGTGGAAAATGGAACTTCAGGAGCAGGCTGGAGTCAAGAAATGAATTAATTAGGCGGCACCTGTGGCTCAGTGAGTAGGGCACCGGCCCCATATGCCAAGGGTGGTGGGTTCAAACCTGGCCCCGGCCAAACTACAACAACAACAACAACAAAATAGCCAGGCATTGTGGTGGGTGCCTGTAGTCCCAGCTGCTTGGGAGGCTGAGGCAAGAGAATCATGTAGGCCCAAGAGTTAGAGGTTGCTGTGAGCAGTGTGATGTCATGGCACTCTACCCGAGGGCAGTACAGTGAGACTGTCTCTACAAAAAAAAAAAAAAAAAAAAAAAAAGAAATTAATTTATTGCAATTTTATTGCAATAAAACAGATGATAAAATATAAAGCTTATTCTAGTCAGTGGAAGAGATGACATAAAGGAGAATATGGAATTTAAACATAGCACGAGGTAGAATTCTCTGAGGGTTGAAGGGCCCTTGTGAGAACCCAGCAATGGCTTCAAGATTTCTCACTTGAGCTGTAAGAAATGTATGGTGGGGCCACGAATCCTGATTGGGAACGTAAGAAGAAAAGTAGATTTTGAAGAGAACAGTGAACTGAAATTGAGGGAGAAGAGCCCCTTTTGGAAGGAGAGCTTGGCATAAATCTCAAATATGGCCAAGAGGATGAAAAATCAAGGATTCACATCATTTCGATTTGGATTGGTGGATTATCAGTGAAGTTATTCCAGAGAGGAGCTTCAGGGCAGATTCTGATTGAAAGGTGGACTAGACCAACAATCCTTAGGAAATGCAGGGCCCTATGAGGCCCCATGCAGAAAAGGAAGGGATGAAATAGAGCAGAGCCTCATTCTTTTTACCTCTTCTTTTAAAGATAACAACTTAATTGTTTTAATGGAATGAGTAGCAAATGCCAGTTGTTTTAGAGTCTTAATAATGTTACAAATTACCACAAACTTAGTGGCATAAAATTTACAAATCTGTTACAATTCTTACAGTTAGGAGTCTGGAGGTGCTGGCAACACTGCCTGAGTTGTGCTGTGTCAGTGGCAGTGTAGGTCACCCCCGCACCCCCACCCCCACCCCGACCCCGCTTTGCCACACAGGCTGCCGGTTTCTGCCTGTAACCCCTTGCCGCCACTGCTGATCCAGCAGCAGAGAATCCTGTTCCGCCAGCTGCTCTCTTACAAAGACCCTTGCGATTACATTGGGCGCGCCCTGTGTTAGGGTTAGGGTTAGGGTTAGGGTTAGGGTTAGGGTTAGGGTTTAGGG
>CAUYPK010094742.1:0-37405 GCA_963574355.1 Loris lydekkerianus | reverse complement strand
CTTCCTCCTCAATTTTTTGGAATAATTTCCGCAGTACAGGAATAAGCTCTTTGTTGAAGGTTTGATAGAATTCTGGTGTGAAGCCATCTGGACCAGAGCATTTTTTTGTTGGAAGCTTTTTTATTGTTTCTTTAATCTCAGTGCTTGAAATTGGTCTATTCAGGAACTCTGTTTCTTCCTGGCTAAGTCTAGGGAGAGGGAGTGATTCCAAATATTGATCCATTTCCTTCACATTGTCAAATTTCTGTGTTTGCTAAGATCTTTTTGAATATTTTTATTCGTTAATGATATTGGTCTATAATTTTCTTTCTTTGTTGGATCCTTTCCTTTGTTGGTTTGGGGATCATAGTCCATAATTCATTCAGCTATTTCCCACTTGATGTGCATGCATATCATTTAAGACTTCGGTATTTCAAATGATGCTAAAATATCTATGCTTATGCACAAAGAATGAATATTAAAGTAAGTGATGATATAACTTTTTAATTTAAACTTACGTTACTTCCAGTGTCGTGCAATACGGGGGTTGTTAGACAAGATGTAGTATGTCCATAAAATAGATTGCTGATCAGTCAAAAAGGTGCTGATGGAGATCTCCATCTGGTGAAGTGGAAAAGTATTCTTGGCATTCGTAGGTGCTGAAGGCAGGTTAGGAAACAGTATGATCGCAGTGTACCCTCAGTGAATCCCCAAAAAGGAAAAGAAAATGACCTGTCTGCTGTCCGTGTCCTGAAGTCAAGGGCGATGACAGTCTGTGTTTTTCTGACCTCAGTGCCTGGCATCCAGCAATTCTCTAGGGAATAAAAGCCATTCAGAATAGACAAGAATGTTGCATGGTTTTATCACTCACAAGGAAGATTACGAGTGATCTTCAGCTTCTGAGTTTCGTCTTTCTTTTTTCTCATCTTCATTTTAATTTTTTTCTGCAATTTCATGTGCATTACTTGCATAGTATTTTGAATCAAAAGTCAATAAAGAAGCAAAATGTGAAGAGGAGGTAGAAGGTGCTTTGCATAGGAGACAGGACCCCAAAGCCCCCATCCCTTCCCTGCTCGGTCAAGGTTTGAGAGTGTAGACGGGTTTCCAGCTCCGCCTGCCGTGCGGGTGCCTTCCTCCAGGGGTGTTTGAGGATAAAAATAAACTAGAAAACAGTGTTTGCCTAATCTGCCTTCTTAATTTGAGTTGCTAGATTCGGGCCTGAGACCTGCAGTGTTTCAGCATCCCTCTCCCCTCCATGCTTTGAAAGTCAGCACCATTGTGGAGGTGGGTTTGCTTGCAGTAAGAACAGCAGACTTGAGGCTAGAGTAGTATTCACTTTGAAACAAATTGAGTAGCACTTATTTTTTAAATGCAAAAATCTGTGTGTGCCTAAATTTAAAATAAGCCAATTTTAGTATCCCTCGTCACCATTGTTTTTTTGTTGTTGTTGTTAAATTTCACTATCCCAGAGGAATTGAAGTAACTTGGGCACCACATGTTTTCAAACTGGAGTTGGTACTGGCGGACACCCCACCCCGCAGGATCACCAGTTCAGCAAGGCACCTGTGCAGGCGGGGAGATGCACAGGGCAGCACATGCTGTTTTCCTGCCAGATTGCAGTCCACACCTCATTGGCAGCGTGACCATGAAACCATACTTGACTGGCTATCAATGGAGCTAGTGATTCCATCTCAGCAGTTGGAATTGCGCCCAGGAAGAATTAAGCTTAGCTTTGACTGAGAACCCAGCCTTCCTGCCAACTGTACCTCAGGTTAAGTGCAAGTGTGAGTCCCCGTGAGGGTCTGACACACTGTTTACGGACCTGCATTGCTTCAGGGATGAGTTAACCTATCCAGGTGTGGGAAGTGGTCTCACACCCACCAGCCACGTGAGGCACCAGACATGAGGATGTGTGTTGTGGGTCCTACTGCAAGGGGGTCACTGCCCGTTGCTGCCTCCTGTGATGCTCAGGGCAGCTTGCTCAGGAGAGAGGCTCAGGGGAGAGGGACTTCTGCTGCCACCCAGCCCAGGCACCTGCCTGGTGACCAGAACGGCAGTAGTGAAGAGCTCAGACTGTCGAGTTAGACCACCGGCTCCAACAGCTGACAGCTTCTCACTGTGTGATCTTGGACCACTGGCTTTGTCCCTCTGTGGAAAGGGGATGATTTCATAAGGATGAGGGGATGCCCTGAAGACCTTAGTGTGATATCTGGCACATAGAACCTTCTCAGAAATGTTATTAATGCTGAATTTTATTTTGTTCTTTTTTTTTAAATTTTTTTATTTTTTGAGACAGAGTCTCACTCTGTTGCTCTGGGTAGAGTGCTATGGCATCATAGCTCACAGCCACCTCAAACTCTTGGGCTTATGTGGTCCCCTTTGTCTCAGCCTCCCAAGTACCTCAGACTACAGGTGCCTGCCACATGCCCAGCTAGTTTTTCTATTTTTGGTAGAGATAGGGTCTCACTCTTGCTCAGGTTGGTCTGGAACTCTCCTGACCTCCCAGAGTGCTAGGATTATAGGTGTGAGCCATCACACCTGGCCTATTTTGCTCTTTAAAGAATGATTTATGCTCATTATAAGTAAATCAAAAAGTACAAAAGTAGAAAGACCAGTTGCAGATCATATAACCTCCCAGAGCTAATCCCTGTGAATATTTTGGGTCATATCCTTTCTCCTGTTTGCATATGTAAACGGTTTCTTGGTTTGCTTTATGGTTAATCCATGGTTGTAATTTTACTGTGTATTATTTTTTTAATTTCAAAATATTAAGAGGGGACAAATGATTCTGTTACGTGGATAAGCTTTTAAAGCTTTTATAATGCTTTAGTCAGTGCTGCAAGTGTGTTCATCACCCAAATAGTATTCATAATACCTGTGAAGTAGGGTTTTAAACCCCACTCCCCACAACTGTGCATTATGTTGGATGTGGCAACATTTCCCTTCCACATTGTGAGCACTTGCCATCAATGGGTAAATTCTTCGAATTTTCTTATTCTACTTAGGAAATGTTAGCCAAAGGCATTTTTATTACAATTTCATTTCCATATCAACAAAGCTAGGCGAATTAATTGTAACATCTTCCCCTAAATGGTATTTCCAAAAGATACGATTTCCCAAGTAGTGGTTAAAAGGACTAGTCGCTTTCTAAGTAGATAAATTGGGCACATGTAGTCAATTTTGCCATGGAGGCACTGGGTCTTATTTTGCAACACAGACATAACAGCCTTTAACCTAGTTTATTTTCTTTCTTTCCTCAGGACCATTTTCCTAGTATTACTGTTTTCTCAATATGCCAGAAATGTTAAATTTCCTCTCCCAATTTATAAATCCAAGAAAGGATGGACTGCATACAAGCTACAGCTTTTCAAAATGTTCCCTGTGAGTAGCTGAGTCCCATCCCCCACCCCTGATGACATTGCCTTTGGTTTACATGTATGATGTTTATGTGAAGGGAGGGTTTAAACATACCTCTTGGGAGGGGCTGTGTCTGGTGATATAGGGTAATAATAACTGCCCAAATCATTACAGACATAATGTTTTTGAGAAGTGACAAAGGTTCTGATTTTGATGTGAGAGCACTTCCTTTTAGCAGTGCCAAGGGAGGTCCTTGCCCTTGGGGCTGAGCAAGGTTTATTAACTCCACATCCTCTGCAGGCATGATGTCAGTTCTCACTTTACTAGCCAGACTTTGGAAGGGTTACAGTGATTTAACCTCAGTAAACTGCTCTTTTAATTTGAATCCATTCAAGGGAGTAGGTCTGCAAAGTGCTGGACCATCCGCGGTGGGTTCTGGATTGTGATATTCAGACTGTGGGAAGGTGTGTGTTAGGCTAACAATCATGAACTCTATTGGATTTTCCCTTCGGTCATTTCAGATAATCCTGGCCATCCTGGTGTCCTGGCTGCTGTGCTTTATCTTCACAGTGACAGATGTCTTCCCTCCTGACAGCACAAAGTACGGCTTCTATGCTCGCACAGATGCCAGGCAGGGCGTGCTTTTGGTAGCCCCATGGTTCAAGGTTCCATACCCGTGTAAGTATTCTGGTGGCCAGAGAAATCAGGAGCCCAGGCAGAAAAGCTTTCTTTGTCCCAGAATGTCTCCTGAAGTTCTCACCGTTCTGGTCATTAGAGGATTAGATAGCAAAAAAGGCAGGCCCTAATCCCAGGGGGCCACCATCACACAGAGATCAGTCCCTTCTCACCTTAACCAGTTGGCTCTTGGATCTACTAGGAGGAAGTCCATGGCAAAAGGACTCTTGCCAGGTGTGAGATCCAGTGCCTAGGATTTGAAAGTAGCTGTTTAGAAAGGCAAGTACCGAGCTGCTTGGTACCAGAGCTGCCAGAGTACAAAGGCTCAACTTGGGAGGGCCTGAAGATTAGCAGCAGGCTACTCAACCGTGGTGGAATCTGTGTAATCTTTTAATGGGGAGCAGTAATCCTTTTCATTTGGTCACAGCCACAGAGGTAAATAAATAGTCACAAATGGCTGGAAGCCGGATGTTAAGTTATAATTCGAATGTTGAGTTAACTCTAGGGGAAAGAGACTATCCCAGCAGAGGTGTCACCTGGATTCATGGTGCACTTTCTAGCCCCTAATCCCAGTGGTTATTATGTGCTTGGTTGTTCTTTTGGGGAGACTCTGCTCCTAGCCTTTGGTTTTCATTAGAATTAGAACCTGCGCTTAGTCAGGTTTAACCAGTCTATTTCCTTATTTAGTTATCTTATTTTCATATTTTATAATGGCAAGGAGGAAAAACAAAAAACAACAGTTTTGCGATTGGATCAGAGATGACTGCTCTTAGCACGTTGAATGATAAAGACCTTGGTGATGGTTCCTTTTGTTTGCAATATCTTTAGGAAAGCTTCAGAAAGTTTTGAGTTTCTAAAATAGCATTCTAATCAGATCACATGGTCTAGGTGTGTATTTATATATACCTATCCTTTTCTCAAAAAAGAATGTGCATAGTTTGTAAACTTACCTATAATCCGAGATAAATGAATTTATTAGTATTGGTGAGGCAGTCAGGAGGAGGCCCAATGGAATGCGTGGAGTGGTCCTCTCTGTGCAGTGGGTCCCCAGGTAAGCATCAGTAGGAACACACCTGGGCTGTCCAGCAGGTACAGCTACTCATGTGCTGAGACCAGACAGATTTCCCCTAGGGACCTCATGGGTCCCAGGCATAACCAGGTGCAATTTAATGGGCAGAGCCCTTGGGGTCCTGGCAGCAGCTGACAGTAAGGGAATGTGAGGGAGTGTGCAAGGCTCCTGTTAGTGATGTTCCTTGACTGCCAAGAGCTGGTTGTGTTGCTGGAACTCTACTACCTAACAGGCCACCCCCAGAGAGATAGTCCTCTGTACTGACTAATTGTTTGACTTAATCTGGAGATAACTTTCAGGTATCTAGAGCAGTGTTTCTCGGTCTTTAAAGTGCTGAGAATTATCTGAATTGGTAATATACAAATTTCTGTTCCAGAATGTCAACAGAGCAAAGGTTGAGAAACCTTCCTGAAAAGTAACAAAATAGAAACAGAATAACAGATTTAAGATAGAAGGCTAGAAGCCAATAAGGTTTTAAAAATAAATATATAGGGGCAGCACCTGTGGCTCAAGGAGTAGGGTGCTGGCCCCATATAGTGGAGGTGGCGGGTTCAAACCCAGCCCCGGCCAAGGGGGGGGGGGGGGGGGATATGTATATATATATATGTGTGTGTGTGTGTGTGTATGTGTGTGTATGTGTGTGTGTGTGTATCTATCTAAATGTAAAGAGATCAAAATAAGAATCCCCTCCTCAAAATCAAGATACTAAAAGAAATCCACAATTCTACAATAGTTTTCAAGGTAAAAATATAAAGATTATTCAGAAAAAACCAAAATGTTGCCTGGTAAAGAAGGCCTCTGGGTGAGGAAAATCCATCTCAGACCAGCCCAGAGGTGAGAGAGATGTGGGCGAAGCCTGTTGCTGGTGGGTGTCAACTGTGCTGTGCCCTGTCTGGGGCCTGTTTACTGTGCACCTCTGACAAAGGGCTGCCCCTGCGTCCCCTCACTACTCCCACAGGGTGAAGCAGCCCCAAGTGTGAGCAGCTCTTCCCTCAAATACACTCCAGGCCCTCCAGTTCTGCACATCTCACTTTACATGTCCTTTTCCCTTCCCCATTACCTAAGACACAATCCTCTTTGGTAGCTAAGGCGGCAGATTGAACCCTTCCTAAACTTGCCTCCCACCTGGTGCGAGCCCTCCCCTTTCATTCCTCTCTCAGATCCACCCCCTCCTCAGCCAGACCACCATCCTCACCTCCTCCTCCAGCTGTCCTCCTTTCCTGACTGACTTTTTCACTTATGCACCAGCTGACCCAGTGTTCATTTGAAGTCACCCCATTACACTTTCCCTGGGTCTTTGAGTACGGTATCTTGTTTGCCAGACTACACTGCTGGCTTCTGCGTGAGAGACTGTGTTTTTCCCATCTTTGTTTTTCCACCGTGCTTTATACTTAGTTGGTGTATTATACTTGGTGGTTCAAGGGAAGAAGGGCTGGCTACTTTATCAAAGGAGGCTCATCCTAATGCTCAAAAAGGCCCATGCTTTTTTTATTAAATAAGATCTGTGGCTCTGAAGTCCAAATGGATGTATTTTTAAAGAAAACAATATGTAATGAAGATTAAATAAATCCAGATACTCAAAATGAAATTATAGTGGGGCGTCTCTTAGTTTTCTTTAATGAAACTATTTAAACTATTAAATGAAACTATTTAATTTCATGTAACATGGTTTATGATTTACTTTAAAAGTAAGGTTCTGGTATTAGAGAAGGGCTGTCTGTTCCTGTTTGTGGATGCTTAACTGTGGGCAGTTTAAATTTAGCTGGTGATTTTGTTCCACACTCTGTACAGCAATGCTGTAAGTTCCTCTAATATAAATGTTTATTCCGGCCCAGCAGGCCTCTCTAGGAGATACTGAGCTGGACTCTGAAGCGTAAAGAACAGCAGCCACCTCTTCCAGCCAAGCTTTTAAGTAAGGTCGCAGAGCAGATCTGTCCTTGTTATGAGCCATCTTCACCTGATGCAGTTAATTATCCTGGGGATCTGGTACATTAATGATTCAGATTTAAAAATAAATAATTTCCACAAGCCTCCAAATCTGAGTGGGTCTTGTAGAGTCCTGCGTTCAGAATGACTTCCCGTTACTGGTAGCTTTTGCCTGCCCCTCTGGGAGCATTCACAGTGGTTTTCCTCCCTCAGTTCAGTGGGGACTGCCCACCGTGTCTGCGGCCGGTGTCATTGGCATGCTCAGCGCGGTCGTGGCCAGCATCATTGAGTCCATTGGTGACTACTACGCCTGTGCAAGGCTGTCCTGTGCCCCTCCGCCTCCCATCCACGCCATAAACAGGTACGTGTCCTGGGCCCAGCGCCTTGTTACTTGGCTCCAGGTTTCAGTAAGGAGCCAAGGGGTGTACAGTGTATGTATACAATGCCTACAATGTACCCCGCGCACAAAACCAACAGTTATAGCATGAAGGCAGTTACACAGCAGGACTATTTCGTGGCTGTTTGTCTTTGGACACGCCATTGCCATTGTTCCCTTTCGTTATCCTTGTTCTGACACAGAAGAGAATTCCTACTCTTCCTTCTTCACTCACGGTGACAGTAAAGTAAGATCCTCTTTGTATCCCTCACCTCAACTCCTCAAAACAAATACCAGGCATCATGGTTACTCTTTGCTTGGTTCTGTGCCATTGGGGAGAGAGAGATGTTTTTTATATGTGTTATTTATTTTTATATGCATGTATATATAAAATTATGTATATTATGTCTACTTTGATTTTCTGTTGTTTTTCCAAATAAACTAAAATTTTAGATTCTTGGCTTTTCACTGTAGGGTTGTTTCTTTTTGTCTTCTTTTTTTGTAAAAAGAAGAGGTCTCACTGTGTGACCCAGGCTGGAGTGCAGCAACTGTGGACAGTCACCATCGTAGGGCACTGCAGCCTGGAACTCCTGGGCTTCATCAGTCCTCCCTCCTCAGCCTTCTGAGTAGGACTATAGGCTTGAGCCACCACACCCAGCTATCCAGGGTTATCTTTGAGTTGCAGATCCTTATTTTTCTTTTGTATTCTACCATCCCATCTTGGCTGCCACAGTCAGAAAGCACAAGACCACCTTTCCCTCATATCTGTAGTGGAAGCCTTAACAGCAGACAATAACTGCTTCAGGTCCATCATGTAGGTCTGTTCCAGCTGTTCCCAGGGGTCGGCACTGTGGAAGCTGTTCACAGTTACAATGCATACAAATAGGAATAGGAAGAAGAGGAATAAGTGAAATCTCTAGGATCTAGAGCAACCTGTGGGTCATGACCCCTTTGTAACAATGAAAATACATCGTGGCATTAGGAAGGATGAGAACCACTGATCTAGAGGTTTATGAGCTCAAAACATTTGGTCTTTAACTTCTGGAAGTTTGTAGGGAACTGACCCTGAGGAGGCTGCAGAGACCACCCCCAGATTCCAGCCAGCTGCTGCATCTGCAAAGGGGGTGATGGTGTGTGGTACAGTCAGTGGGCTGGTGTTGGCAGGTCCTCTACCGGTTCTGTTGAGGTTTTCAGTCCTGGTTTCTCTGTCTTTCTCTAATAGAGCTTTTCCACGTGATCCAAAACCCATTTGTAAATACCTAAAAAAAAAAATTCACTGCTTATGAAATCACAAAATATTTTCTTCCTGATGAAACTAGAATTTTTTATTTTAATTTTCACTTATTTTTTCAGACAGAATTTTGCTCTATTGCCCAGGTAGAGTGCAAGGGCATGGTCATAGCTCACTGCAGCCTCAAACTAATGGGCTCAAGTGATCTTAATGTCCCAACCTCCTGACTGGCTGGCATTACAGGCCAGCCACAGCACCACACCTGGTTAGTTTTTCTCTTTTGATCAGAGACAGGGTCTTATTCTTGTTCAGGTTGGTCTTGAACTCCTGAGTTCAAGGGATCCTCCCACCTTGGTCTCCCAGAGTGCTAGGATTACAGGTGTGAGCCACCGTACTGGCTAAAACTGCATTTTAACATAAAGGGTCAAATTGACATGTTTTATTTCAACCTATAACTCATGCTTTACTCATATATCATGACAAATGCTTTACTTTCTGGCTAAAATCTTTTGTTTTCATGTGGGATTATTTTCAACCGCCTGTGTCTGATGTATGGTTTAGAGAGGGGCATCTCAAAATCGAGTGAGCATGGAGGAGTCTTTTTTTGTTTGTTTTACTTTAATTTTTTATTATTTTTGTTTAGCAGCCCAGGCTGGGTTTGAATCCACCACCCCTGGTACATGGGGCTGGCACTTTAACCACTGAACTATGGGTGCCCCTGGACATGGAGGATTCTGTTAACGTCTGCCTCAGCAGGTCTGGGTGGGGCCTGCATTTCTGCAATTCTACTCTTTCTTATGGGGTGTGAAAGCTTCAGGTCCAGGAATCAAGGTTCTTTAGGCTGCAAATGTTTAGAGGCTATTTCCAAGAGTGTTTTCCCCATTCAATGACTTTTTCTTTCCCCCAATCCTTTACATTTTAGGGGGATTTTTGTGGAAGGTCTCTCCTGTGTTCTCGATGGCATATTTGGTACTGGGAATGGCTCTACATCATCCAGCCCCAATATTGGAGTTTTGGGAATTACAAAGGTACACATACTTTTCTAATTAAATTTTGGTTGGGCCACCAAAATGTTCATTTTACTACTGAAGGGTCTGACCACTGCAAGTTTCAGAAGGAAGAGCCTCCAATTCTGAGATAATCTTCTCTCTCCTCTTTTTTTGGTCTTCGAATTTTTAGAATGGTTATTTGGAGGTCTCCCCTCTCTTGGCTGGCCTGAGAAGGGAGGCACTCAGGTGCTATCACTCCTTCATGTAGTCTGCAAATATTTATTATACACCAACTCTGTGCCAGAATACTGGGCAGACACTTGGGATCTATCAGTGAATAAAATTATGGAGCTTGCATTCTAGCAAGAGAAGACAACATTCAGCAAGCTAAGTCAGTAAACACTATAGTATGTCAGCCAGTGATCAGTACTGAGGAAGAGATGGGGCAGGGTGGGGGGTGTTAAATTAGAGAACCGGGCAACCTTGAGCAAAGATCTAAAGGATGGAAGGGGGCAGCTGTAGGTGACCTAGGGAAAACCATTCCAGGCAGGCCACAGGCAGGGGTGTAATAGTTCCGTCCTGCCAGTGGAAAGCCAGCAAGGAGTAAGAACAAGTATGTCTGCCAGGTGACCAAGGACCATGTCCCACAGGGCCTGGGTGCAAAGGGGTCCCAGAGGGTGCAGCTTAATCTGATTTTTAAAAATTTTTGATGAGCTTAGCACACTTGCCTCCCCACCCCACCTACACCCAGACACATAAACCTGGGCTGCCCCACCCCAAGATCCAACTTCCAGAAGAAGGAACCTGCTCCCAGGCCTTTCGGGTTTATTACTTTATATTCCAGTTTATATTTACATAAACTTTATTATCCCACTTGCCTTAGGCTAGAGATTACTGCTTGCCAGGGGATTGAGGGATACAGCTCAACCTACCACTGGCCGTGGTGTGTTAGGCTGTCTGAACTGGTTCACCATTCCCGTCAGCCCACACTACCCACAGGCTTCCCCCACCTGAGGACTTTTTGATGACCCCCCCCCATCCCCCACGTGAGTTTTATAACCAGATAAAATTGAAACCAGATTGATGAAGCCTGATTGCAAATCCGGGTGAGAGGGAACAGGACATTCCCACAGGCACATGCCTGGTGTGTTCATTGGTTTTCTCTAAGTGGGCAGGGTCATGCCAGTGCCCAGCTTCAGGTGTGCAGATAGCCCCATCTGTCTGTTGCCCTTGGTACAGGGCATGCAAAGGAAGGCTGCCCAATGGGCCCCTCCTCCAGCCCCACACTCGGCCTTATTGATGCCCATGATGAGAAGCAGGTGCACAGAATGGGACTTAAAATAGTCCAGTCTTTAAGGCAGTTTGCTGCCCGGAACCTGTGGGCATATATAGTAGCTAATCCCAAAGAAGATAACTTTGTGTTAGACCTGTGTGTCCCTGAGGTCTTTAGCAATGGATCCTGCATCCATGGATTCTACCAACTTGGGATAGAAATTATTTGGAAAGTCATCACTTCTGTACTAAACATGGGTAGTTTTTTCTTGTCATTTTTCCCTTAGCCAGTGTCCGCCCTGGAGTCAATTGTGCATCTCTCTGAATCACCAGACTTGATTCCACAAGAAAAGTCTCTGAGACCTGTCAGTCTACAAAGTGGCCTTGGGGTGGAGAAGTGGACTTACAGCAGAGTTTCCTCTGTGGCCTGAGCCCTGCCGCTGGTGTGGGCAGAACCCTGCCTCGGGAAAGGAGGCAGGAGTTCTAGGTTGCATCCAGCCCCTTGTCCAGGCAAAAAACTTAGGAGAAGTCACTTTTCTGACAGAACTAGCTCTGAAATTCTATGATTACAGGTCTGTACTATCCAATATAATAGTCATATATGGCTCTTTCAGTTTAAATTCATTAAAATTAAGAATTCCATTCCTCAGTGACCCTAGCCACATTTCAAAGGCTCAGTGGTCACATGTGGCTGATTGCTGCCAATGGACACACAGATAACATTTCCAATAACTTGGAAAGTTCTGTGGGCAGCACTGGTCTGGGCCACTGCACTAGATTTTCAGGGCATGTAGAAAGTGGATGAGTCTCATCTCTTCCAAAAAGTCTATCCCCCCATTTCCCAGCAGCTCTCATATTTGCTACTTTTTCACAAGTTGTGGTCACCTACCCCATGGTTGGGTCTGAAGTTCTGTGGAGTTGGATTCTGCCTGTGGGACTTAACTGCTGAGTTTGTTCCAGTGTCTGTCCTACAGAGAGGAACAGCATGACATGGGGTGGGGGTTACTGCTAAGGCTCTAGCCCTGGCTCTTATCACTTCGCTGCCTTGTGACCACGGGCAAGTTAAGGCCCGTCTGAGTGTCTGTACCCTTGCTTTTTATTTTGTTTTTGTTGTTCATTTGTTTTTTTGTTTGGGTTTTTTTTTTTTTTTTTCAAAGACAAAGTCTGTCACCCTTGCTAGAAGGCCATGGCCTCAGCCTGTCTCGCAGCAGCTTCACAGCTTAAGTGATCCTCTTGCCTCAGCCTCCCAAGGAGCTGGGACTATAGGCAGGTGCTGCTATGCCCAGCTAATTTTTCTATTTTTAGTAGAGACAGGGTCTCACTCTTATTTAGGCTGGCCTCAAACTCCTGAGCTTGAGGGATCCTCCCACCTCAGCCTCCCAAGAGTGCTAGGATTACAGAACACAGCCACCATGCCCATCCTTGTACTCTTATTTTATAAAGCGACCCTACAGGGTGTTGTAGCAGTCCTGTCACATGGAGGCACACAGTGAGAAACATGTGTGTTCATTGTAGCTCTTTGGCCTGTTGGTTTAGTCTAAACACAGAGTAAATACTATGGCCCTGGCTTTGGTGATGTCATTTCTCTTTGCTGCTTTCCACACTGTTGTAGGCTTTGGAAAGTCAGAGACCAGAGGCAGGGTCACTGTCCAGGAAGGTCAGAAGGGAGGTGCCAGGGGATGGGTTGAGTTCAGGGAGACACACAGGTCCTCTGGGTAAGTACCAGGAGAGCAGAGATTTTAGGGCTGTATCTCTGGTATTTAGAAGAAAAGCACATACAAGGTACTGTGTTCATATTTGTTGAATTAAATAACGGCTTAGCTGGTGCTTATATTTGTGGCAGCATGAGAGGCAGATCAGCTCTTCCAAGCATGGTTTTCACCTCAGAAATCTGAGCACCCTGGCCCCTCTCTCTGCACATTTAACATCATTCTCAGGAATCTTTGTAGAGGCTGCTCCCTCTCCCCGGACACTCCTCCTTCAGGGGACTCTTCCTTAGTCCACGGACCCATCTCCACCAGCCCTCCCCATGGTGCCCCCACAGAAGGGCAGCACAACTTGCAGTTACTTGATCACAAGCTGTGACTTATCTTTGTATTCAGCTGTCCCAGGCTGACAAGTGCTGTTCACTTAGTAGGTCCTGGAAATGCTGGATGACTGTCATAGCATTTGTAAACGAAAGCTTTGCTTGTCTTGTGGTAGTTACCAAGGATAAGTCACCTCTGCTTGATCCATCAGTTCATGTGACCCTTGCCACTGCTCCCCCCCACCCCTTCTGTGGTGTGGGGCAGGGCCGGATGCAGTGACTCAGCCCAGCTGGTGGCTGTCTTTCATGCGCACAGTAAAAGAGCTAGGCCCTGAAAAGTGTGACCCGCTGACCCTGGGGTCTTCTGAGAGCTTTGTGCCATCCCACTTGGCTCCACTAGCCATGTGGCCTAGAGAGCTGGGACCTGCATTTACAGTTTCACTTCATTTTAATTTAGGTAGTCATCTTCTCCTCACTGGCCCAGGTCCTGCATAAAGCCCTGTGGACACTGCCCCAAAGGCTTCTGGAACCTCCTTGGCCCAGTTTACGTCTTCAGATGTTTTGCTAGAAGAGGCAGCACAGACCAGGGCCAACAGTACAGGGTTCTTGAGTCAGGTTCCAGCGTCACCTCCTGCTGTTGCCTAACAGCAGGCTAGATGGAAGGCAGAGCTCAGGTTGAATAGACAGGATGAGAGAATGTGGGGAAAGCCACGCAGGGTGCGGTAGAGGCCAGAAGTGGGGTGAAGGCTTTCAGAGGAGGCAGCAGGTAGCATTTGGGTCATGTTCGAAGGATGTGTCTGGGAACTGGCCAAGAAGGTGCTCTTGGGAACGGAAGTAGGCCTGGCTGTGAGCTCCAGTACAGCTGGGACTGGGACACAGGAGGGAGGCCCGCAGGTGAGGCTTTGCTGGGAAGAGCCTGAGAAGTGGATCTTATTGCATGAGCACGAGAGGATGTAAGCAAGGGACTGACCTTGCCCAAACCCACGTGTTAAGTCACTCCATAGCAATGTACAGGACAAGCGGGTACAGGAAGGGTCAGAGGCAGCCGGCCCAGGTGGGATGGCTCAGTGCCTGCCAGCTACCTTTCAGACTATTTTACACACGTCTCATTTAATCCTCAAAGCAAACCGTGTAGCCTGCCTGTGACAGAGAAGAGGATCCTCAGAGCCCAAGAGCCTAGGTCCCTTGTCCAATCACACAGGCAGGGGTGCAGCAGGGATGCGAGAGAGCAGCAGGGCTCAGCTCTCAGCCTGTGTCCTCTGCTGTGGCTCTTCTCATGGGCGAGATGCTGGGAACTGAGAAGGTGCCTGGGTGTCTGGGGTTTGGTCTGATTTAGGGCGGGGGGAATTGGAGCTGCAGCTGACAGGCTTCAGGGAGGTCTGACTTGTTGAAGGGTGGCACAGGGAACTCTGGGGAGGGACAGGGGCAAAGTGTGGCTATTGCATCGAGACACACAGGGTCATCCCAACTGGTGATCACATGATGGCAATGGAGATCCAAGGCATCATCGGGCCTGGAAAAGCCAAGGATGATCCTAGGGACCCAGGATTACCCACAGTCAGGCAAGAGGAGTCAGCTGAGGAGAGTTGAAGGTGACAAGGGAAGGTGGCAGCTGTCTGCTCTGGGTTTCTCTAGAGTAACTCATAGTGGTATGTCCTGAGATCATTTCCTGTTAACTGAAAGTTTATAGACTAATCTTAGTTTTGTCTGAAGACTCTGTCACACTTGTGCTAGGCTTGGGGAGGCCTGCGTGGGATCCAGGCCTCTGGAGGACAGCAGGTGAGTCTGTCCTGCTTCTGGTGCACCCACAGGTTGGCAGCCGCCGCGTGATCCAATGCGGAGCAGCCCTCATGCTTGCCTTGGGCATGATCGGCAAGTTCAGTGCCCTTTTTGCGTCTCTTCCGGATCCTGTTCTTGGAGCCCTCTTCTGCACGCTTTTCGGTAAAATCCCCCCCTCTGGTTTCTTTCTTTACATTTGCTAATTATTAATAGGAATCATGAGGTTTTTGTTGACTACCTTCAGTAACAAGGTAACAATATATTTTTGTTTTACAATACCAAAGGATATGTCAGGGATGGGGAATGTTTGGGCTTAAGGACACACGTGGCCCTCTAGATTCCCAAGTGTGGCCCCTCAACCGAATCCAAACTTCATAGAACAAAACCCCTTTATTAAAAGGATTTGTTCTATAAAATTTGGATTCATTCCAAAGGTCACACTCCATGATCTAGAAAGCCACATGTGACCCCAGGGCCTGAGTGCAGGGGCATCACCCAACCGTGGCATCCTTGAGTGGGGCCTTTGACGGAATCCAAATTTTACAGAACAAATCCTTTGGAATACGCAACTTATGTCTTCAAAAAATAAAAACTTATATCTCCCTGAGTTGAATGAATTATGTTAAAAGGTAGAACCAACAATAAGAATAATCAGACTAAATTTAGTCTCTTTAATTAGCATTTCTAATCGATTTAACTCACATACCTTCACCTCTGAATGGGTCATTTAAAACTGACCACAGAGATTTGATCTCTGTGGCATTCATTTGTAATAATCAGATACATTTGCTAGTTACTTGGATTGGTTTCCCAATTTAATGTAAATGCTCAGAGAGGAAACCAATGTCCTTAGTTTTCAACTCAGTCTAATGAAAACTTCATGTGATGTTCATGCCCTTTTCTAAGCTCAAATAGTGCTTAGGCAGAGGGTCCCTGTGGATCAGAGGCCAGTGTTGTCACATCCTGACCCTTCAGTTTCCCCCTTCCTGCCACTGCACTGTTGTCCAGCTGGTTTCTGCTGGACAGAGGGAGGACATTTGGGAGCCTGCTGTGGGCAGTCTGCCATCCACTCTGCTGGTGGACTCACTGGAACTCATGGTCTGCTGTGTTTTTCTCTACAGGAATGATCACAGCTGTTGGCCTCTCTAATCTGCAGTTCATTGACTTAAATTCTTCCCGGAACCTCTTTGTGCTTGGATTTTCAATCTTCTTTGGGCTCGTCCTTCCAAGTTACCTCAGACAGAATCCGCTCGTTACAGGTAAGAAAAATAGGCCTCGAATCTCGGGGCAGGGAGCTGGAGCTACCTATTTGCCAGTTGGAATGGACTTTGGAACTTCAGAAATTTTTGGTGGACAGTCGGTGGACATGTGTCCATTTGGCTCTTTGAGTGTCACTTTGCAGCAGTTACTTGGAAGCCTCGAGGCTGGTGTCCTTCCCACTGGTGTAGATGCTAAAATCTCTTTGGGAGGATGCCTCTGTAAAACCTTTTGATTTTTTCAAAATAATGGCTATCTTAAGTTATATAATTTCTTGAAACTCAGCTTCATAGGTTTTGAATCATGGTTTTCTACTGGGAGTTTAGCTACTTTAAATTTAAGATTAACCTTTTAAACTTCTACTTTTTATTTTAATCTCTGATGTCATGAAGAATGAACAGAGGAGGAAGCATCTTAGTTAATAAGTAGCTACTGTAATGGATAATATTTTAGCAAATGCAGAATTGATAATCATTTATATATGTGTATGTATCTATTTGTGTGTGTAAAAGCCACATGGCATAAAATGAACTACTTTAAAGGGAATAGTTAAGTGGCATTTAGTACATTCACAGTGTGTAACCATCACTTCTGTCCAGCTTCCCAAAACATTTCATCACCTCGAATCAAACTCCATATTCAGTAAGCAGAAGTTTCCCCTTGTCAGCCTGTCCCAGCCCCTGATCACCATCCCTCTGCCTTCTGTTTTATGGACTCATACAGAATGTGGCGTTTTGTGTCTGAATGTTTTCACTTCACATGTTTTCAAGACTGCTACATGTAGAATGTATAAGTATTTCATGATTCTTTTTATGACTAGATACTACAGTATGTACACAAATACACAAACCCTGTAATTTGTCCATGCATCCATTGATGGACATTTGGGTTGTTTCCATCTTTTGGCTGTTGTGAATATTGGTTTACACACGCAGTCCGCTTGTTCATGATAGTTAATGTTCTGTAAATTGCTGCAAGCAGAATTAGCAAATACCAAACCATTGTTCCCTGGAGGAATTGTGACCAATAGTACTACAGCTCGTGTCTGGAAGAGTCTTCTCTCTGTCTTAGCTAATACACATCAAAGCCTTCTGGTTCTTAAAAATACTAGGCAGCATTTGAGCACTACATATGGTGCCTTTTCTTTTCTTTTTTTTCTTGAGACAGAGTGTCACTATGTCACTGTCAGTAGAGTGCCTTGGCGTGGTGTCACACAGTTTACAGCAACCTCAAACTCTTGGGCTTAAGTGATTCTTTTGCCTCAGCCTTCCAAGTAGCTGGGACTACAGGCGCCCTCCACAATGCCCGGCTATGTTTGGTTGCAGTTATCATTGTTGTTTAGCTGGCCTGAGCTGGGTTCAAACCCACCTGCCTTGGTGTATGTGGCTGGCATCATAACCACTGTGCTACAGGCACCAAACCCACATGGTGCCATTTTAACAGTGAAATTAGCAGCTCAGCGCCCATAGCACAGTGGTTATGGCGCGAGTCACGTACACCGAGGGTGGCAGGTTCGAACTCAGCCTGGGCCAACTGAACAACTGTAACAAGAAAATAGCCAGGCGTTGTGGTGGGCACCTGTAGTCCCAGCTACTTGGGAGGCTGAGGCAAGAGTATCACCTAAGCCTAAGAGTCGGAGCTCTGAGAGTTGAAGCCAAGAGTCTGAGCTGTGACGCTACAGTATTCTACCGAGGGCAACATAATAAGATTGTCTCAAACCCCCCACCCCCCAAAACAAAAAAAAGTGAAATTACCAACAGAGCACAAAATGTGACACGCGTGGTACTAAGCAGACAGCCAAAAGGCCACTTGTTTGCAGTGTAAGAGCCAAAACGGACAGACAGAGCTTTGCTGTTTGACTCAGATTTTTCTCTTCCTTGTGCATGCTCGTGAATGACTGAAAGTGCTAAGAGTGTTTCAGTTTGGCAAGTTCACGAATAGCACAGACTGTATTTGCTTGAGTACCTGTTTTCGCTTCTCCTGGGTATATACATAAGTTTATATGTATTGCTTGGTCTCGTGGTAATTCTGTGTTTAACTTTGTGAGGAACTGCCTAGCTGCTTTCCGTGGTGGCTGTACCATTTTACTAGCCCATCATTATGGACGAGGGTTCTATGTCTATATCCTCACCAATACTTGTTATTTTCTGTTGAGGATCGTTATATTTTAAGTTTACAAAATGTGAAATGAGATTATACTCATTAGGATTAGGGTTAGAGATTTTTACTGCTTTTTACATTTCAATAGGCATGTCCCATTCATGGGAGTACTTTATAAATTCAGTTGCTCCTGATTGAAAGCAGCTAAGCAGTAATTGGTAACCCAGGATACTGAAAACCTTTGTTTGATTGCCTGTACAAGTATTTTTGTTGTCTTATTCACTTTATTTTTTTTCAGCCTGAAGAGAATCATTTTTTATTTTGAGGATTTTTTTTTTGGGGGGGGGGGTGTTAGAAACAGAGTCTCACTTTATTGCTGTCAGTAGAGTGCCATGGTGTCACACTGCTCATGCCTCCAAAAAGCCTCAGCCACGAGGTCGCTCCAACTCCTGGGCTTAGGCGATTCTCTTGCCTCAGCCTCCCAAGTAGCTGGGACTACAGGCGCCTGCCACAACGCCTGACTATTTTTTTGTTTGTTTGTTGCAGTTTGGCCGGTGCTGGGTTCAAAGCTGCCACCCTCGGTATATGAGGCCAGTGTTCTACTCGCTGAGCCACAGGAGCCACCCTATTTTGAATTTTTTTATCTGCAGACTGTGCCTCCAGGCTTCCTAATTCATGACAGATGATTATTACTCTATTAGATTCATCATCTGTGCTCCACTGTTAGCAATTTTTCTTGTGGAGGTACCTTGGATTACTGCTGAAAAGTATTCATGGTAGCAGTTTAAGACATTACTGGCAAATATTCATCAACAGATGCACAGCTGAGAAACTCACACTTGCTCGCTGCACTGACTGGTGGTGTGCTCCTTCCTGAGTTGAGGCCAGGCCTGTCCTGACTGCAGCAGTGACCCTTGTGTGTATGTTCTATTTTTAGGGATATCGGGAATCGATCAAGTATTGAACGTCCTTCTCACGACTGCTATGTTTGTGGGAGGCTGTGTGGCTTTTATTTTGGATAATACCATCCCAGGTATGTGGTGTATATTAAACATGCTTTTTTACATATGTGAGTTACTTTTTTGCCAAAAGGAAATGGAAACAGGAAGAGTGAATCCATTCAAAGCCATCACTGGTTAACACTATCTTCTAAAATAGTTGAGATAACACCCCACCCCGCTTCTGGGTATGAATCAGGTTTTTTGCCAGTAAATTAATTTTGGTTCTTTTGATGAATGACCATTCAGACCACCAGCAGATGAGCTCCCTGCATGTGATTTGATGGCAGCAGGTTGGGGCCACCCTGGGTTTCTGCCTCCCTCCCTACACTGCCTGTGCCCAGGGTCGTCAGGTGTCACTTTCATCAACATCTCACCGTTCCTGAGCCAGTTGGGAACAGCCTACTTCTACTTGGGGAGCTTGTCCTGTAAATGAGTCCTTCCTCAGGCAAGTTCCCAGCAAGCTAAGACCAAAAGGCAGTGGGGGACAGCGGGCATAACCTGGGATCAGTGTGACCAGGATCACTGACCAGAAACGTGCAGAGGCAGTTGACGCTGCAACACCCATGATCCCTGCGTACCGCAGTATGTGCTATGTCATCCTCTAAGTGACAGACTAGGGTGAGAGTTGGGCCCTACCTTGGAGCCCTTGTAGTTTCCTGGAGACAGATGCTGTGGACCACAGTGAAATGCTGCTTGGACATACTGGTAGATTTACCTGCCTCTGTCTTCAAGGAAGTGTCATTCTTATCCTTGGGCTTAAAAGATTCACTGAGATTTTCCCCTCGAAACAACATGCCTCCAAAAAGCCTCAGCCACGAGGTTGCTGGGGGAAATCAGGCAAAAGGAATCAAACAGGTGGAAAGTGTTAGATTTAAGGAGGCAAATGACTAGTACCCTCTTCTCTCCTAAGGTAGAACTAATTGAGAGAGGGGCTCAGAATTTAGATGAAAATTAAAGTCTCCATTATTACTGGATTGCTGATGGGAGTGTATAGCTTAGATGTTTAAAAAAGTCATAACCTTCCTAAATATTGCACCATAGAATCCGGGAGTTGCTAAGCCCTGGGTGCCTAGTTCTTTCTCCTTGACTAATCTGTCAGGGTTCACAGTGGCCAGGAGTGTTAGACCAGTGGAAGTTCATGCTCACAGGAGCACAGGTACATACCCTGTTCAAATCCCCCCCATTCTCCCACAACAAAATAGAGTAAAACAACATGAAACTTAGGTCTGTCTAGATGATGAGTCAGTGTGCAAGAACTGGTTGGTGGAGGCATTGTATGTTATGATAAAGACTCTAGCCAGCGGTTCTCAACCTGAGGGGCACGACCCACAAGAACTGTATTAAAGGGCCATGGCATTAGGAAGGTTGAGAACCACTGCTCTAAGCCGTATTTTGTAGGCTCAAATTTGCATTTTACAGAGGTATTTCTTATACAGAATTTGAGAACAGATTTGGGGGAGGGGTTGTTGAGCTGGAAGGATGGGATATCCATTTAGGAGACCAGATATATATGGAACGAGAGTTACATTCTTAGCAGAACTATTAAACTAAGCATTCTTTTGTTTTGGGGTTTGTGTGACAGGTACCCCAGAGGAAAGAGGAATTAGGAAGTGGAAGAAGGGCGTGGGCAAAGGGAACAAATCACTCGACGGCATGGAATCCTATAACTTGCCATTCGGCATGGACTTCATTAAAAAATACAGATGCTTCAGCTACTTGCCCGTCAGCCCCACCTTTGTGGGCTACACTTGGAAAGGCCTCAGGAAGAGCGATGGCGGTCGGGGTTCAGATGAGAACTCCCAGGCCGCGGTATAGCCTCGTCCGTGCCCGGCAGCAGGGAGGTGTGCACCCGTAGTTCTTGCTGGGTAACAAGAAGTGAAATACATGTTTATATATTTACATTTACATTCTGCACCCCAGAGCTAAGACAGATTGCAAATAGCTTTTCCGTTGTGGGTGGTGATTGTGTCTAATACAGTGTCTCACCTGTCTCCTTATTTAAGCCCTTGACCCCTTGCCCTTCGAGAGTGTCCATTGCTGGCCGTGGTCACTGAACTTGAAATTCCAGGCCCTCCCATGGGAGTGGGTATTTGCAATCCTCAGCGATTCCTTGCTTTTCGCCCCCTTCCACCACCCACTGCTGGCTTTCCTGTAGGCTGCCCGTGGGGTCTGAGGCTTTCTGTTTCCAGAGCCCCTGGACCCACTTCCCCTTTGTTTGGCCTCAGCCTGAGCCTACAGAGATCTCCTTTGACCAAGAGGCACCAGTATCCTCGCAGTGTCATGACTGACTGCCCCAGTGTGATAACTCCTGTGGCAGGAGGCTATTGCCCCAATTAGAGACAGTGTCATGGCTGCTCTGTGCCCAGGTCTAGGCAGGGGTCAGGCCCATACAGATATTACTGAATGAAACTCTGTTTGGGTGATTGGAGCAGACAGAAAAGACACTGAAGCCAGTGTCTGATTCTCAGCTGCTCCTTCCCCTGCCGCCCTGGACCCGGCTGGCCTCTCTTCACACGTGACTGAGACACGTATCTGGCATGATCACTGCTGGCTGGCATGCCTGCTGCAGAATGCCACCCCAGGGCACCAATCAGACAAGTTCACCAGAGTCTTGGCTCTGCTGTCACGTGATGCTATTGTCGCGCGTGTCTGTAATTACAAGGTTTTATTCCTATTTAATGTTCTTGACTATAGCAGATTTTTGCAATCAGTGTTTTCCCATGTGACCCTCTTTACTTGTCTCCCCCATTCCCCTAATTAAGAAAAGAACCAGCATTTGTAAAGCTGTGGACACCGTCAAGGAAACTTGTTGTAACGGCTTTTGAAGGCCAGTAACCATTGTTGTGGTTGTGTTTTGTATTGCTTGATACCATGAAAGTGTAAATACTGTAATGCCTAATCTATTTATCAAAACTGACTACTGGACCAGAGCCCAGAAACCATGGGTCAAGTTATATGTGAATTTGTTTTGTAAAGAATTGGAAACAGGGCAGGTACCAGACAGGGCCACCCCATGGAATGGTGGTTCAATTATCTGGAGTATTCAGTCTCCAGCTCCGATGTGGCAGGCCATTTCTGGCAGCCAGGGCCTAAGGAGACTTTCTGTCAGTTGCCATGCTGCATGCCCTTTAGATCTTGATCTTAACAGAGGGTAGGGTTAGATCCCTCAGCCAAATACTGCCTTTCTTGGAAGTTGTTGCAGAAGGTAGTGAGAAACACAGCCAACAGATTCCCTCTGTTAAGAGAATTCTAATTAATAACACTAAATATAAAAAGTGATTTCTGCTTGAAGCAAAAGTTTGGTTTGAAGTTTTTCAGTCCAAGGAAAAAAGCCAGAAATACGAAGTAGTGATCCTGCTTCGTGAGGTTGTGCATCTTGGGTCATTGACCTGCCTGTGCTTTGGTGGGTGGCAGGCTCTCCTGACTCCTGTCACCTGCAGCAGGGCATGGTTCTCAGTGGCCTGGTGTCCACATGGTGCATTTCCTGTCCCCATCAGCCCCAGGCTGGTGCAGCTTTCCGCACTGCGATGCTGACTTGCCCCCACTGTTCTGTCTCTGTAGCCCGCTGGCCTCCTGGAAGTTCGGGGCTTCAGGATTTATTCTGGAAGATCACCTCAGAGCCACTACATTGTTTTGCCAAAACCTTACTGCAGATGAAGTAAAGAGCTTAGATTCTAAATTACATTTAATTTTGTATATTTTTTAAGCTGTGTATTCTAATGCATAGTTTAGAAGCACACTGGTTCACTATTTCCATACCTCTTAAGGCAGTAAGCCCCCGAGGCTGACGCCCTCTTACCCTGAGTTGCTCTCAGTTTCTTCTATTTGTATTTTACTGAACATCTCCAGTTTCTTTGCTCTGAAAAAATGGGGGGAAACTGCTAAACGTTCCAGAGGTTTGCAGTAATCCAGCTTTCTAGGTGAGCAGAAGGACCAAATAGACAAAAGCATAGGCACCATTAATAATTCAGGAGCATCTAACTGGGCATCTTCCCTCTGAATAATGCTCAAGGTGTATACTTTAGATGTCCAGAAACTCACTCCCTTCTGAAGCCTCTCCTTGGGCCAGGTTTTATTGGGAGGCTTCCACTCTGCTATTCTGGGGGATGTCCTCTGCAAACGCTCATATCCTCTGCTCCTGTAGCTCCTGTTCAAAGAGGGTTTCCATCTTTCTCTTTCCCTTGGGGCCATCTTTTGATACTCTAAGGAGGTGTGGGGGGGGAGGGTCAGACATATGGAGAATAGAGGACAGCCTGCTTACATGCCTCCCTTGAATCTGGTACTTTGTGCACAGCCTAGAGTGATTGCAGTCCCCTAACGTATCTTGCACATACAACACACATACACAAACCACTTTAGGAAGTCGTCCTCTTGGTGGCACATATACTACAGAGTGGAAAGTCTGTAATTGAGAGAGAAAGACTATATCTGCTTCTTGGATTGAACCTCCAAAGGGAGGTTTTTAGGGACTCAGCGGCCATGAGTTTTGTAATACTTCCCATTCATACTGTTGGCCTACAATGCTGGGGCTTAGGACCATCATGCTTTGTTTTGCCAGTAGAATGTTCTAAAATATTTTGGATGTGAATGTCCTCACAGGCCATTTAGACTCCAGTTTCCATAGTGACTACCTACCTGCCTTCGCATGTCACCTGCCTGGTCCCTGAAAGAAAACATGTACATAAGGACAGGAGATGATGCCATCTTCACAGTGCAGGTGGGGGAGACTCCTCACCCCCAAATGGTTCACAGAATAATGGGAAGGCTGCAGTCTGTGTAAGCAATCTTCATTCTCATTAGGAAATTTAATGTAGGTTCACTGATACGTTTTACTTTCAGAATATTTCTTAAGAGGATTTCAGATGTTAACTTTTAGTTTCTTGGAGGGCTGAACCATGCCAGCCAGAGCGCAGCACCATGGGTCCTGGTAGTTTCCCATTTTCATGGTAACAAATTCACACACAAGTTTTGCTTTATACTGTAGAATACTGACTTTCATGATGACAACTTGGTTTATGCATGAATATTGCAGTATTTCCATATAGTAAAATAACATTTCTACCCAGGATAATAGTCACAGTTTTCCAGGGAGGGAATGATATAATTTTCATGACAATGTCATGTGATGATAGAATTTCTCCATTGATGAATCTCTAGTATGTGTGTATACTTTATTTACCCATACACGTATTTTATGACCATGAGCTAAGTTGTTATTTCTTTCACTCGTGTCCCTGCTGAACTATTGGTACTAGCAACTTAGATGTCAAGCTGTCAAACCTGATCTTTAGTGATATCAATGCCGTAAGAGTGGCCAGGCCAGACAGAAGGAGAAGGAGGAGCTGAAGTGGAAGCCTCATTCCAGAACTGGTCTGGCCAGAGAAGAGGCAGCCTTCTATAGGCACCTGTGCTCAGGGTGTACACTCACCGCAGGTACTAGCGTGGCATGGCCGGCAGGAAGGCCTTCTTGCCGCACTGTCTATGGACGCCAGCTGTGCACACCCAGCCACATCTGCCGTGCACCCTGTTAGTGGTGGCCCCAGTGCCTGAGCATTCTCAGAGCTCACTTCTCCAAGGAGCCAGCCCTTAGCTTTAGAGAAAAGGCCAGGGAGTCCTGTGCTGCCTATTGTACTCTGCCCCTCATGTTTTGGACACAGAGAATAGGACTTCTCCTACCCTCTGCCCTCCTCCAGTCAGACTGGAGTAGTGCAGGAAGGCCGCTGGTTGTTGCCAGTGTTCAGCTTCCGCCCACAGACCCATAAAGCAGGTCCCTTTCCAGCAGCCTCATGAGCATTCCCGTCCTTTCAGGTGGTTGTTGACCGTGCTTCACCATCACCCTGTCATCCAGCATCCGTAGCATTGCTGTGTGTGTTTCCAGGCACTAGGGACACCCTTAACCAGCCTTGCCATCTTAACTGACAGTTCAAATCAACATCCTTTTTGTTCGTTAATAACAACCTTTGTTTGACACATTAATACATTTCTGACTGTTCTTAAAATAGTGGGGATGCCTATATTTTCCTTGAGTTTTTGTGACTGACTGACTTTGGCTATATACCTTTCTGGGATTTTGTTTGTTTGTTTTTATTTTACATATCGAGGGTATTTGGGGTGGGGTTGTTTTTTGAGATGTGTAATTCTTTTATGGAGTTTTTAAAAAGAATTTTCATATTGTTTTTCTAACATGGCTTCATTAGATGTTTAAGTATTTTAAAAATATGTAATATTTGGACCAGATGTTGTGAATAATAGTAGAGATAAAGCTATTTTATTCTGTATTTTTAAAACTGTTCCGTACAAATAAAAAGCTCTCCTGGACACAGTTTTGCTATCCACATGCCTTCTTCTTGGGCTGATCTGTAAGAAAACTGTGCCATTGTCTATCAGTATCGGCAGGGAATTGGTTCTAAGACCCCCTCAGATACAAACATCTGAGGGTACTCAAGTTCCCTGGCATAAACTGGTGTAATGTACACATATCCTCCCGTGTACCAAATCATTTCTAGACTTGTCTGTGCGTAATAATAACTTGGATGGAGGTGGAATGCATTCTTAGTAAAGCATCACAAGAATGGAGAAGAAGGAACCCCATTCTTTGAAATTATATATTTTTTAATATTTTTGATCCTGGGTTGGTTGAATTCGAGAATGCAAGACCTTTGGATATTAGAGGCTGACTGATTAATTATAAGTCATCACCTTGTCAGAAACTCAGTAAGTTCACAGGCATTATCATCAGGTATCTGGAAGACCAAGCAGTGAAAGTTGGAGCAATAGTACAATCTGTCCTCCCTCCCAGAGCACTGCGGTGTGGGCAGGATTCTTGGGAGGATGCGGAAGGTTGAAATGAAATCTCAGACATTTCAATAAGTTAGAGAATACATCCATGTTGGCCTTTGGGTGTGAAATTTTTTTTTTTTTGAGACAGAGTCTCACTTTGTCACCTTTAGTAGAGTACTGTGGCGTCAGAGTTCACAGCAATCTCAAACTCTTGGGCTCTAGCAATTCTGTTGCCTCAGCCTCCCAAATAGCTGGGATTACGGCATCCGGCACAACGCCCGGCCATTTTTTTTAGAGACAGAGTCTGGCACTGGCTCAGGCTGGTCTCAAACCTGGGAGCTCAGGCAGATCTCAGGGACCTTAGCCTCCCAGAGTGCAGGATTACAGGCATGAGCCACTGTGCCCATCTGGGTGTCAAATTTTGAGTCTGTTATTACAGCACCACATCTGGAGACTGAAGACCTGTTGGGAGGTGACCAGAAAGGCTCATGTTCACGTGGTGGGATCTCTGGAACCCAGAGCAGTCATGGCCACTGTCAGGCTGAGTCACAGTGGGCCAGGAAATGCTGAATTGCAGGTGACAGAAAAGGGCTGAGACAAAATGTGGAAACAGCCTAAATGCCCACCAACCCAGGAATGGATTAACAAGCTGTGGTATATGTACACCATGGAATACTATTCAGCTATTAAAAGAAATGGAGACTTTACGTCCTTCCTATTAACCTGGATGGAAGTGGAACATATTATTCTTAGTAAAGCATCACGAGAATGGAGAAGCATGAATCCTGTGTACTCAATTTTGATATGAGGACAATTAATGACATTTAAGGTCACAATGGGGGTGGGGGAAGGGGAGAGCAGAGAGAGAAGGAGGGAGGGGTGGGGAAAAGAAGAGCAGAGAGAGGGAAGGAGGGAGGGGGGTCGGGCCTTGGTGTGTGCCACACCTTCTGGGGGAAAGACACGATTGCAAGAGAGACTTTACCTAACAAATGCAGTCAGTGTAACCTGGCTTATTGTACCCTCAATGAATCCCCAACAATAAAAATAAAAAATAAAATAAAAAAGGGCTGAGAGCAGCTCCTGAGCATGACAGGGCTATAGTTAGTCCATGGCTTGGCTCACAGATGGCCGACAAAGTGGGTCCAGAGGTGCTTAGATGTGTTTTCCCATTTAGAGCAAGCTCAGAACTACCCCCATTCTTGTCTCTGTCCATGGTTTGCTGGCCACTTGAGGCTTGTGCACCCATCATAGCCACTCCTAAAGGATGTGCAACCAGTTGCCATGAGTTGCCAGTGTCCTACGACCTGCTGCTGGGAGAGCCATTTGCAAGGTGGTTGGTCTTACCCATTGTAATAACAGATCCCCATGTTCCCACCGAGCTTGGACCACAGCATATCTCCAGTACTGCAGCCTCCTCTGCACCAAACTTTATTCACAAGTTTGCCACATATCTGCACCTCTAACCAGTTTACTGCTTAGTTTTGGGTGTTTTTGAACATTATGTAAATGAATAATAAACAAGGTAAGACAAGTTCTCAAACTCATCCAAGACAAAGTGCTACATACCTCCTTGCTTGAATATCACTACTGTCACCTTTAAATACTCCTCTTGGCCATCTGGCCGCCATAGTGATTGATACCAGCAATGAGAAATGTAGCTCTTTTTCTGGTATGAGTTTGCAAACTTCATTGTCAGACCTTCAGTGCCAAAATTGCTTTGAAAGGTAGAGTAGGCTCTGGCATTGGCACATAGCTTCCTAGGGGGAGTACTTCAAAAGTGACTCTAGTGATGTTCAGCAGTGAGGTATTTAGCACTTTTTTTAGGATGAGTTCATGAACTTAATTGTCTGACCTCATGTACTGTCATGTTTTTTACTCAGTGTTGTGAGATTCTTTCATGTTGATACATCTCTTTAATGTAGTTTGCTCATTTTATTTTCAAGCTCAGGAGCGCTTTACTGCTGGGTAGTAAAATTTAAGAGTAATATTGACAAAGAGCATTCTAAAAGCTTCCAGAGAGAACAAGCAGAACCAAAGTTCAAGAGCCACGATCCAGGGACACTGGTTTCTCCATTATTTTAAGGACTGAAGGAAAAGATCTCTATACAGGCTGGGCATAGTGGCTCACTCCCGTAATCCTAGCACTCTGGGAGGCCGAGGCAGATGGATTGCCTGAGCTCAAAAGTTTGAGACCAGCCTGAGCAAAAGCAAGACCCCAGCCCTAAAAATTAGCCAGGTGTTGTGGCAGGTGCCAGTAATGCCAGCTACTTGAGAGGCTGAGTTAGGTGGGATCACTTGAGCCCAGGTGTTTGAGGTTGCTGTTTGTTTGAGGTAGCCTGGGCGACAGAGTGATACTTGTCAAAAAATAAAAGTGACCAACGTGTTTTAGAGAACATGTGCCTCAACCATACATAGTTAAGTAAAATTAAGCAATGAGATATGGTGCACTTTGTCTTGGATGAGTTTGAGAACTTACCTCGTTTATTATTCATTTACATAATGTTTAGAAATACACAAAACTAAGCAGTAAACTGTTTAGAGGTGCAGATATGTGGCAAACTTGCAAAGAAATGCAAAGAAAGGAATAATCCCAAATTCAGGGCAGTGGCTCTCTCTTGCTGGGGACAGAGATGCCATAGGAGCAGGGCCCCTGGGTGCAGAGAGGCTGCAGTTCTGGTGATGCGCAGTGGTCCAACCTGGGGATGGGAACATGGGAATTCTTTATTTCAATAGGTAAAACTGATCACCTTATGATGCACCCCCTGCAGAGGTTCATAGGGTATCGGGAACAAGTGGCAGCTAGCTGCAACAGGATTTGTGCTAAATTTGTTTGATCATTTTATCCCCAAAACTCATCTCATGAGCTTGAAAATCAAATCCTTTACAACTTTTGAGTCGTCCTGTTCTTGCTTCCATTTGATTCCATCTGCATCCACTTAACAGATTCTGGTTTATTCAGCAATAACTTGCCCTAGATATTCTTCTCATATTTCAGTTTTATTACAGCTACCTTTGCATTTATGTGAATATGTGCTTAAAAGAAAGTAATGAAGGGCAGCGCCTGTGGCTCAAAGGAGTAGGGGTTCAAGCCCAGCCTTGGCCAAAAGAAAAAAAAAAGAAAGCAATGAGGATGTACCTTGAAATCTTTGGTTACTATCTCTGGGAGGTAGGGTTATAGGTTATTTTTCTTCTTCTTTTTTTTTTTCTATCTATTTCTGTATTTCATAGCTATTTTAAATATAAATTACACATGTAAGTTTTTTTTTTCAAAGATAAAGTTTTTCCTTTCTGAGGGTAAAGCCAGTTGGCTATTGTAAATCCAATAGCAAGTATAAATTGTGTTATAAATGCAGTCATGTGCCACATAATGACATTTCAGTCAACTACAGACTGCGTATATGACAGTGGTTCCTAAGGTTTATAATACTGTATTTTTACTGTACCTTTTCCATGTTTAGGTATTTTTAAGTTCACCACTATTGCCATTGTGTTACAGTTGTCTGCAGTATTCACAGTAACGTGCTGTACAACAGCAGTTCTCAACTTGGGGGTCGTGACCCACAGGAGCTATATTAAAGGGCCACGGCATTAGGAAGGTTGAGAACTGCTGCTGTACAGGTTTATAGCCTGGCAGCAAAGACTAGACCACTTAGCCCAGGTGTGTAGCAGGCTGTACCATCTAGATCTGTGTAAGTACCTTCTATGAAACTGCTTAACAATGAATTTTTCAGAATGTCTCCCTGTGCACGCAGGCCTGTGCACATATTTTCTAATAACAGCTGGAGTCTTCTTAATCTGAAAATCTGAAGTGCTCCAAAATGTCCAAAACATTTTAAGCACCAATGTGATGCTGGAAGAAAATGCTTGTTGGAAAATGCATTTTGGATTTTCAGATGAGAAGTGCTCATCTGGTAAGTATAATGCAAATATTTCAAAACAAGAAAAAACAACAAAAATGAAATTCAAAACATTTCTGTTCCCAAGCATTTCAGATAAGTAATACTCAGCCTATATGACAGAGTAAGAAATAAGAAAGCTTCTGTACTTCCCTTAAAACTAATATAAAACCTTCTACTTCCTCAAATTGTACTTGGCATGGAAATAACATTTGTAGCCAAATATATCTCAGTAAAAATATAAAAGTGCTAAAACTATCCCGTATGTACTTACCGCCTTTTGTCCTGCCTCAGAAGGTTTTACCTAATAAATGATATGGCTTGATGGATAAAGTCTTCCAGAATACTCTGCCCTTAGGGAAAGAAAACAGTGAGGCTTAGAACCATCAGCTCAAAATGGAGGAATGACTGTCACATGGTATGATTTAGGCATCTGCCCCAAAGCTGTGCCCAAGAGCCTAATGACCAGCCTCATAATCCTTTCCTCCCCCTGACAAACCCAGGCAGCCCTTGCCTTAACTGGGTCAGTGTCCCCAGACACATTCCTTTATAGTCTCTTCTTCCTTTATTGCCTCAGCCTTCCCACCCCGTGGAGAAGCCCTGAGCCTCAAAACCTCAATTCTTATCGCTTAAGAATCAACAGTCTTTGGAGACTCAAAGATGCCAGTGGGCAGTGTGTGTGTGTGTGTGTGTGTTCGTATACATATATTTTTTAATTTTTTTTCTTTTGAGACCAAATCTCACTCTGTCACCCTGGGTAGAGTGCCATGGCTTCATAGCTCACAGCAACCTCAAACTCTTGGGCTTAAGCGATTTTCTTGTCTCAGCCTTCTAAGGAGCTGGGACCACAGGTACCTGCCACAGCACCTGGCTCGTTCTTCTATTTTTAGTAGAGATGGGGGTCCCACCCTTTCTCAGGCTGGTTTCAAATTCCTTAGCTCAAGGGATCCACCCACCTCAGCTTTCCGCAGAGCTAAGATTATAGGCATGAGCCACAGCACCTAGCCATTTAATATATTTTTATACATACTTTATCTTTTACTGTTTTTACCTCTTGGGAAGTAAGAGGTGACCTACTGTGACCTCAGGAAAATTATGGGAATGCATTTGAAACATGAGGAATGACCTTTAGGAAGGTTCCCTAAGAATGAGATTCTTGCTTTATGGAAGACTTTTAAAAAAGTAAAACAATTTCACCTCAAGTAGGACCATAACCATTTTGATTGTGGTTCAATGATCAGATACTGAGCTTTGCAACTAGACAGATCCATGCTGAGATCTCAGGAAGTCCTCTTCCTGGCTATGGCAGAGACTGTCACGTGTCCCCCAGCATCTATTTTCCCATTCTTCCATGATTGTGGAATTTCAGAAAGGTACAAGACCATACCCCCAGTCTGGCTTGTTGCTAACTATGCCCATGCTCTGCCAGTGAGGCGCTGTCAAGGCTGGAGTTTTAACTTCTATGTCACGTTCTTGAAAGGTAGATAGTTACCTTCATGTTTGCCTTTTCCTCCACTGCTGAAAAGTAGAGGTGGTGGCCAACCATTTTGGTCCATTCAGACGAGGACAACACCGGGGAGGGCAGGAAAATACAAAAGAAGGATCCTGAACTCCTGACAGCATCTTCTGATGACAGAATGTAGCCTCAAACTTTGCCATGAGAGAAATATACTCATTTAAGCCATTGTTACTCAGGTCTCTGGCATAGCAGCCAAAATTATGTACTAACTCTTGGCCATTTTGTAGATGAAAAATAACCTAAAATTAGACAGCAATTTATAGAGCTCAACCTAAAGACTGACCAGCTGTGTTGCCTTGAGCATGTAACTTAAACTCTGTTTCTTTTGTTTTCTTCTCTATAAAATGGAAATAATGCTTATCTAGAAGTATAGAAAAGATTACAGGGGTTAAGGAATAGGCTCTTGACAAGTAAGTTTCCATTCCTGCTCGTTTCCTTTCTAGGTCTTGTAGCCACACACACAAATATTATTACAGAGCCACAATCATCACGGTGTTTGTGCTTTAACTGGAAGAACTGGCCAGGCCAGACTTGAGTATGTCAATCTGAGAAAGGGTGAGCTCCATCCTACTTCATCTGTGTTTTCTGGACCAGCCATATCCTTGCCAATATGCCCAGAATTTTCAGAGAGCCACGTGGACACCCACATGTAGTCCCTGAATTTGACCAGCACCCGGGATGTTTGTGGGAGGTAACCTGAACTCCCTCCACAAAGCAGACTCAGACATCTATCAGCAGGGGGGTGGTATGTGGGGAGTGGGGTGCTGGGCCACGTTCAGAGCTTGATATTCAGGAAGGAACAAAGGAGCAGGAAGGAAACCATTATTTTCAGTTTTTTTTCACTATAAAACTATCAAAGGAATATGTGCTTTTTGTGACAAATGAAACAATGCAATCAATGTAGAGGTGTGAAAAGTGAAAACTATCAACCCCACCCCATGCAGTAACCACTGTTCCCCACCAGGTGTATCCTTTCCTGAAGTTCTCATTCAGCACCTCATACAGGCCTAGATGCACATGGATGTACAAGGGTTAGTCTGGCCTGTTTATTTTTACCGACACGGAATAGTAACATATTATGTGACTTGCTTTTTTCACTTGACATGTGGACATTCCTACCAAGATGAAGATTCAAGCCTCTCTTTTTCTAATATTTTATGCATCAAGATACAACTTAATATAAAGAAGTTCCTATGCACACGGGTTTTCTTTTAGTGCAGCCTTTCTTCCATCTTTCCTCTTCTCCCATCCCCGCCTCCCTGGGCCCCTCCAGTAACCCACGTGAGCAACATGCTTGGTGTCAGCCGTACTTTCCTCCATGATCATGTACCCCTGTGAACATCTGGCCAGCTGTTCTCCATACACACACACATTACACCGCACACTTATATATTCCTTTATGTTTTGTCATTACTTGCTGTACTAGAAAGAAAATGGATCATCTTATATTCGATTTTCTGTATCTTTCATTGTTCGCTCAGCAATACCTAGTGGAAATCCCTACCGATTAGCTGGCTTCTCTCTGATTCATTTTTTTCCCTGATGATTTCATAATCTTCATTGGTGTGGATTCACCATAGTTTATTCTGAGTTGTGGATATCTGTCTTTCCCATTTTTAGCCATCACATATAAATATTATTGTACAAAATACATTCCCAGGTGTGGGACTGCTGGACTAAAGGGTATGGGAGTTTTAAATTATAAGGATGGTATCAGATTGCTTTCCAAAAAAACTATAACATTCACATTTCCGTCAGAAAGTATGTAAGTACCTTACTCCTTCCTTCACCCCTGCATCTCTGCCAACAGTGCTATTATCTTTTAATTTTTATTCAGTCTGGTAAATAGAACATAGTATCTCACTATACTTTAAATTGAGTTTGCTTGACCCCTAATATGTTCAAGCAAGTCTTATATTTCTCAGTCATTACATTGGCCCTTCTATGGATTTTCTTTTCTTTTCTTTCCTTTTTTTTTTTTTTGGAGACAAAGTCTATGTCGCCCTTGGGAAAGTGCCATGGCGTCACAGCTCACAGCAACCTTAAACTTAAGCGATTCTCTTGCCTCAGTCTCACAAGTAGCTGAAACTACAGGCGCGTCCCACAATGCCTGGTTATTTTTTTGTGAAATTGTCATTGTTGTTTAGCTGGCCTGGGCCAGGTTCAAACCCACCCCCCTCAGTGTATGTGGGTGGCACCATAACCACTGTGCTATGGGCACCAAGCCCCTTCTATGGATTTTCTATTCATATTCTTTGCAGTTTTTTCTTTGAGGTTATCTTTGATCTTGTGAGAGTTATTTTTTTTAAATAAATATTGAACTCTTAATCTGTATTGCTTTTTTTTTTTTTTTGCTAATTTATTTGTCTTTTGCTATTTTTTGGCAAGAAATACAAAAAAAAAGTCAATAGACAAATAAATTTGTGAAAAAATATTTGCAATACAGATAAAGACTTGGTTATCCATAATACATAAAGAGCTTTTATAAATGTTTATATAGTCAATTGTGTCTATCTGTATCTGCAGAATGAGTGGGTTTTCTGTTTTGGTTAAGACCTCTCTCTATCCTCGAGGTCATATGTGTAGTACAGATTTCATTCTTGATTTTAATTATTTAATTTGTTACATTTAAATGTTTAATACTTCTGGAATTTATATTTTTGATTGATTTTTCCACTACTCTGTCAACGTCTCTGTACCTATCACAATGATTTCTTTTGTATCTGACTTAACACCTAATGATATTGATTGTATTTTATGATTTTGTTCTTTAATTTGTTATAATGAATTACATTTCTAGAGTTCCTGATTGTGAACCAAATTTATGTTCCTGGAATACAGCACACATGGTCAGAGTATTTTTATACTCTCTATATCTGCGTAGGTTATATTTTCTAACAGTCATTAAGCATTTTTACAACCATATTTATTCATAGATTTTTGTTTTTGTGCTGCCATATCAAACAATTATTCATAGATTTTTGTTTTTGTGCTGCCATATCAAATTTGAATATTCAAGTTACTGTGGCTATATAAAATAAATTAGGAAGCTTTAAATCACTTATCCATGGTCTAAAATAATTTTTAACAACATTGAGTCCTTCTTTGAAGGCAAATAGAACTTGGGTGTCAAGCAATCTATCAAGCAATCTTTTTTTTCAGTGGTAGATCTTTCATCACTTTGTTGCTTTTTTTTGAGATGACGTCTCACTTTGTCACCCCCAGTAGAATGCCCTGGCTTCATCACTCACATCAATCTCAAATTCTTGGGCTCAAATGATCCTCTTGCCTCAGCCTCCTGAGTAGCTGGGACTAGAGGTGCCCGCCACAATGCCTGGTTTTATTTTTAGAGATGGGATCTTGCTCTTGCTCAGACTGGTCTCGAACCCTTGAGCTCAGGCAATCCACTCGCCTCATCCTCCCAGAGTGCTAGGATTACAGGCGTGAGTCACTGCACCCAGCTTTTAATCACTTTTTGAAAATTGTACTATATTCAAATTTTTACTTCGGGAGTCAGTTTGCTAGAAAATTATCCCTTTTCAAAAAAAAAACAAAAAACAAAAAAATAAAATTATCCCTTTTCTCTAAGTTTTTTTTTTTTTTTTATAGAGACAGAGTATCACTTTATCACCCTCAGTAGAGTGCTGTGGCATCACAGCTCACAGCAACCTCCAGCTCCTGGGCTTTTCTCTAAGTTTTTAAATGTAGTTATATACAGTGGAGTAAATATTATTTGATACGTCTATATACATTTTTTGATCTTCTGTGTCTTCCTTCTTCTTAATCAACTTTTCTTTATTAATTTCCTCTTGCTAGTTTCTTTTGCTCTTTTTCTAATTTCTGAAAACTGATCATTGTTTTCCTCCTTCCTTCCTCCCTCCTCTCCTCCCTCCGTCCCTCTTTCCCTCCCTCCTTCCTTCCTTCCTTCCTTCCTTCCTTCCTTCCTTCCTTCCTTCCTTTCATCCAAGACAGAGTCTCACTCTGTCACCCAGGGGACAGTGCTATGGTGTCATAGCTCACAGCAGCCTCAAACTCCTGGACTCAAACAATCCTCTTGCCTCAGCTTCCCAAATACCTGGGACTACAGATACCCACCACAATGCCCAGCTAGTTTTTATATTTTTAGTAGAGACAGAGTCTCATTTTGGCTTAGGCTGACCTCAAGCTCCTGACTTCAGGCAATCCTTCCACCTTGACTCCCACCAGAGTGCTAGTACAGGCATGAGCCATCTCACCAGGCCTTGATATTCTTGATTCTATACATATTCTTTTACTTATTAATTACTTTGTATCTACTTACCTTTTCTTTAACAAATCATATTAATTTTGGGGAAAGGGGAGAGCAGAGAGAGAGAAAGGAAGAGGGAGAGGGTGGGGGAAAGGAAGAGAAGTGAGAGGGAAGGGGGGGGTCTCAGTGTGCGACACATCGTGTACCCTCAATGAATCCCCAACAATAGAGTTTTCAGGGAAAAAATTCATATTAATTTTATGAAATTGTATTATTTCCTTCTTTCTCCCCCTCTCGGCCCAGTTAGCTAGGGAACATCATTGAACATTTCCAGAATTCATGATAAGATAAATATAATTCTGTTATGAAAGAAGATACCATTCATCCTCACTATTTTTGTCTCCTCCTGTGAATAAGTTGAAACAAACACAATACTTTCATTTCTTCGTGTTCTCAGATGAGACATTTAGAAAGCTTTTACTTTTCAATCCCTACCTGTTATCCCCTAACTACTGTTTTGCAGAGATAGGTTAATATTCTTCATTCCAGCTGATTATTTGCATTTCTCTTGCAGTACATCTCTTCTGTTTATAAATTATTACTGAGTACTTTTATCATGCAATTTTGCAGTGTATTTTTCTGTTAGATTTAATAGTATGCATTTTGAAAGGTTCATTGAACACCACTGTTTTTTCTTTACTCTCTCTCAACTTGAAATCTCTGTTTTGAGACATGTGTTCTTTTTTACCTCCGGCATATGGGGCTGGTGCCCTACCCCTTTGAGCCACAGGCACCACCCCAAGCGTTCTTTTCTTGAGAGCAGGTTAAGAAACTACCTAAGGTACAGTCCATCCTGACGCCTCTTGTATCCACACCTGTCTTTCTGTTACTTTGACGTGTCAGTAATATCCTATTTTGGTAGAAGATTCTTCGGTTGCTTTCCTTTTTTTATCAGCATGTATTATTACACTGCCTGTTGTTGGCTTACTGAGTTGCAGATTAAAAGTCTGATATCAATCCCATTTTTTTTTTTTTTTTTTTTGAGACAGAGCCTCAAGCTGTCACCCTGGGTAGAGTGCTGTGGCATCACAGCTCACATCAACCTCCAACTCCTGGGCTCAAGCAATTCTTCTGCCTCCGCCTTCCAAGTAGCTGGGACTACAGGTGCCCACCACAATGCCCAGCTATTTTTTGTTTACAGTCGTCATTGTTGTTTGGCAGGCCAGGGCTGGATTCAAACCTGCCAGCTCAGGTGTATGTGGCTGGCGCCCTAGCCACTTAAGCTACAGGTGCTGAGCCATCAATCCCATTATTTTTCTTGTGTAAGGGCCTGGTTATTTCTTTCAAGTCTCAATGTTGTTCATCCTTTCCTTTAATTTCTCTACTATATATATTTTTTAATTTAAAAATTCCATTTAAAAGTCATGCTTAAATGATAAAATGACCATTTTTAGAAAGAGATTTGGCTTTAAAATATTTTTACAAAGTCTAAAAGTGCATAGTTAATGGATGTGTCAAATTGTGGTTAGATGAGAACACGTGTTTTTTGTTTTTTGTTTGAGACAGAGTCTCACTTTGTTGCTCTTGATAGAGTGCCATAGTGTTATAGCTCACAGCAACCTCAACCTCTTGGGCTCTAGTGATCCTCTTGCCTCATCCTCCCCAGTAGCTGGGACTACACATACCTGCCACAATGTTTGGCTATTTTTTTAGAGACAGGGTCTCACTCTTGCTCAGGCTGGTCTGGAACTCCTGAGCTCAAGCAATCCACCCACCACGGCCTCCTAGAGTGCTAGAATTACAGGTGGAAGCCACTGTGCCCGGCCCAAAGAACACATGTATTTTTAAGGAAGTGTGTGGGGTGACAGGGCATGGTGTCTGAAACTGGCTTTAAAATACCTAGTAGAACAAAGCTACAGTAATCAAAACACTGTGGTATTGGCAA